>PVKU01005742.1:0-32694 GCA_004027475.1 Anoura caudifer | reverse complement strand
CTAACCCATTTGGCCTCATGCTGCAAAGTCTTATTTTCCTGTGGTGGTGACAGGTGAAACTTCAGTCTCTCTTTTCACTTCAGCTGGGCTGGTCGGTGTCTGCCCTGTATGTGCATGGTTTGGGGTTCGCACAGAGTTTTTGTGTAGGATCTGAAGCTGCTTTTTTAGACTCTCTCTTTTTAACACACTCCATCCATTGTTGAGCTGTTGTGGTCTCTGTGGGCTCTGTCTTCTCACTTTTTAAGTCAGTTTCTATTTCCAGTGACTAACAATAAAAAATGGGAAATGCATCCCATGCTGTCTCCTTATTCCAGACATAGGCTCCCAGCCAGCTTCTCCGCGTTTTGGTCGTTCTCAAGCAGTACTGCTCCATAGTCTTCTGTGTGCAGTGCTCCCTGTGTACCCTGCCCAGTACAGTAGCCACGGCAGGTATTGAGTATAGGCATGTGCAACCGAGGAACTGTATTTTAAATTGTATTTAATTGTAATTACATGGAATGTAAATAGCCATATATTAGGCTAGTGCTCAGGTGGCAAACACAAGGCCCGTGGCCCAAATCCAGCCCTCCACCTTGTTTTATCTGGTCCAGCACCTTGTTTCTACCTGGTGGCAGCACTGAGCTCTTGCTTAACTGTTAAGGAGTAGTTACATAGATACAGTCCTAAAATTACATTTGGCCCTTTGAAGGCAACCGCGAGGCTGATGTGGCCCCCATGAAAATGAGTTTGACACCCCTGTGCTACAGCATCTCACAACATTACAATGAAATGACATCATTCGACAGTATACATTTAGTACACAGTCCAGAGCTGATGGTCGTCGCAGAGAGGGCTGGTCTGAGGTGGAAGCCCTGCCGTGCCCAGGACCAGAGTTCTCCCGGTGGGTTTCCATTTTGCAAACTGCGTAGCAGGCCATTAGTGTCTCTCTGCTTTTGCTTTCATTTTTTACCTCAGTGATCCTCCCAAGTCAGTGAACATAGCACTACCTCTTCTCTTCCCCCTCTTTTGATAATTTTTTAAATTGTGGTAAAATAGATGTATCAAATTTGGCAGTGCTTAAGTACACAGCTTGATGTTAAGAATGTTCACATTGCTGCACAAAGAATCTCCACAGCTCCTTTCGTCCTGCAGAACTAAAGCTCTCACTTGATAAACGACAGCACCCACCCCACCCCGCCCCACCCCCACACTCCCAGCCCCGGGCTTCCACTGTGCACTCTCTGTCCCTCTGGACCTGACTCCTCAGGGACCTCCCGTAGTGGAGTCCTGTAGTATTTGTCTTTCTGTGACTGACTCATTTCACTGAGCAGACTGTCTTCACGGCTTGTGCCTAATGTTTCAGCGTATGGAATCCTGAGGTTCCTGATCCCCAAATGTCGAACACCAAGGTTGCTGCTAGTTTTCACTGGAAGAGCAAGAGGGAGGACTCCGAAGGGGCACAAGGAAACCTCAGGAAGAGATGGTGACCCTTGAACAGTGTGGGGGTTAGGGACTCGGACCCTGCATGCACCTGAAAATATGTCTATAACTTTCAGCTCCCCCAAAACTTAACTGCTAAGAGCCTGTTGTTGAGCAGAAGCCTCATCAACAACATAAACAGTTAGCAAATGCGTATTTTGTATGTTATATGTACTAGATACTACATTTTTACAATAAACTACAGAAAAGAAAATGTTATTAAGAAAATCATCAAGAAGAGAAAATACATTTGTAGTACTGTACATACCGATCGATACTGTTAAGTTTACATCATGTTTACAGGACGTTAAAAACCTGCATATGCAGTGGACTCACGCAGTTCAAACCTGTGTTGTTCAAGGGTCAGCTATATTCAATGTCCTGACTGAAGTTATGATTTCATGGCTGTGCACATATGTAGAACACATTGAATCTCACTATTGAAATATGCTGTTTCATACGTGGTAATGATACTTCAATAAAGCAGTGTTGTTTGATTGTGGTGTCTGAGAGAGCTGCCCCCCGCCCCCCGCCCCCCACCCGTGCTGACCCAACCCTGTGCAAGTGTCAGATCCCGCTGCAAACTCCAAGAGACCCTATCCTTTCTCATCCCTCAGTCCTTGAAACCTCCCTGACTGACACCCCAACATACACCCACATTAGCTGACGCTGGGGACCCCGAGCCCTCTCCCTGGCACTCACTGTTTGAGGGAGATGCAGAGCTAGCTCGCTCTCTCAGCTCCATGAGGTTGGCCGGGGCCAGAGAAAAAGCTCTTAAGAAAGGCTGAGGAGGGTGGGAAGGGTAGAGAAAGTCTCTTAAGTAGAGAATTTAATCTGATCCAGGTCTTGAAAGGCTAGTAGGAACTGGCACGTGAAGAGGGTGGAGGCATTTCTGGCAAAAGGCTGATGCAGAGAGCTGGAGGCTGGACCACTGGGGAAGCTCTGGGCCTCCTAGGGCCTGGGTGTGGAGTAGGGCAGGGGCTTGAAAGGAGCTGTGTGAGGGAGCAGGGCCAGGCAGCCAGCCCACTGCACAAATGATGGGCAGCTGTAGAGCAAGCTTCATGGTCCAATGTTGGTTGTTTAATTTGGGGGATCGGGGACAACCAGGGGAATGGGAGGGGTGGCTTTGGTGAGGAAGGGTGGCCAATGGGCTGGGAATGCCAGGTACCTGGCTCAGATCACCCAGGCCCCTGTGCCTTTGGTGTGTGTGGGAGGGGGTGACCCTGGGGAAACCTGGGTGGGCAGAAGCAAGCCTGGGAGGCTCCCCGAGGGTCCTGTGAGCACTGACCCCTGGCAGCCCCTGGGGAGCTTTCAGCCCTGGCTCTCTCCCTTGCTAGCAGAGTAGTCTGTTTCCAGTAGCTTCTGGCTTTGAGCCTGAGGCTTCCCAGCTTCTGGGGAGATAGTACACCTGCTTTATGGGGATGAGTCTGACCTTGCCTGTTAAAGAAAGTGGCTCCTTTTTCTAGACCACAAGCTAAAGTCTTCATTTCCACCCATCAGAGTGTCTGTTCTGCCCACTCATTCATCCACTCAGCATTTAGTTGGCACCTAAGGTTGCTACAGGCCCCATCTGAGGACCCAGCTGTGATGATAACACCCATGCCTTCATGAGGCATGTGCCTTGTAGAATGAGGTAGACAAGTAACTAAGTAAACAGATCAACTGAGATGACAGGGCTACAGGAATAGAACAGGGCGAAGAGATGGACTAGTATAGTGGCTTCTTTGGAAGTGATCTGAGAAGGCTTCTCTGAGGAGGTGATATGAAGGAGGAGGCAGACCTAAACACTGGGCCATGGGGGAAACTGCATGTGCCAGGGCCCTGGGGCAGAAGTGAGCTTGGCAAGTTGGAAGCCCACCAAGTAATCATTGCAGTGAATTGAGCTGCTGGGGAGAAGGGATTGTATCTGCAGGGCAGGAGTGTGTCAAATAGGAGGGGCTGAGGCGAGGGGGTACCCTGGACCTGGGGCCCTTCCTGGGGTCTCTGCAGGAAGCAGCACGGTGATGTCTCCTGGGCTGAGTGCATCTCTGGTCATTAGCAGCCTGCAGGGACCCTGCTCAGAGAGGTTCGGAGCGGAGGGGACAGCCAGGGCCCCATGCAGGGGCAGCTGTTGTTATCAACAAACAGTCCTCATGCAGCACATCATGTGCTCTTTGCCGGGGCCTCCAGCTGCAGGGGCCAGGTGACTCTGGGCAGCAGGCCAGGCTGCAAGGGCTGGTCAATTTGGTGTGTGTGTCCTTGTGTGTCTGCCTGTCCCTGGGCTGGACCTGGACATCTGGAATCTGAATTGATTTCCTATTTCACAACTCAGGCCAGTCCTGTGTTTCTAGCTAGATTGAAAATAAATCAAACAAACCTGTATGCACAGCCCCACTCTGCTGAGACCTTATGGGATTTGGGGGCATAACAGGGGCTGGTGGACTCCATCAGAGCCCTGGGGTGGGCCAGGGACCCTGTGCTTTCCTGCCCTTCCTTGTATCGGCACAAGCCCTAATCTCCCTCTGTCCCCCATTCTGGGGGTATTTTTAGCCACTAAGAAGGGTTATCAGAGTCTGGCTGCAGGTGGCAGGGGCAGGGCAAGGGAAAGGCCAAAGAGGCTTTAAGATGCAGCTGGATTGGGAAACCCAGGGGCAGGCTGGATGGCAGTGATGGGATGAAGGCGAAGGCTGGTCAAGCTGGCTCAGCCACCCATGTGGTCATTCTCCAAATGACCCCTCTGGCCTTCGCTGAGCCCAGCCTGAGCTCATTAGCTACAGCTTTCAGGAAAGGTGCCTTTGCAGAGGCCAGGGGCTGTCCCGGGAAGAACCACCCAGAACTTGCTGCAGGCCCGTACCCCTCTTTTCCAGAGTGCCCCAGCCCACCCGTCTCCTCTCTACAGCTAACAATTAGTAACTAGATAAAGTCTAGTTTCTCATACCCACTCAGCCTGGGCATCATTCCAGCCACCTCACACAGAAGGGCCTGTTGTGGCTCCATTTTACAGATGAGGAGACAGAGGCATCCAGCTGCCAGGTCAGCAGCTGAGGTTGCACGACTGTAAAAGGGTGAGACAGCAGTCCAGTTGGTTGCAGTACCAGCATGCAGTATGTGTGGCAGCAGGAGACCTGACTGTACCCATTTCTCAGATGGAGCAGACAATGCCCAGGGAGGCGAGGATCACAGGGAATGGGTGGAGGAGCTAGTGTCCAAGAGAGAAAAAAGGAGGGCCGAGGAGGCGTGCCACCCTGAGCCCCATTTCCTCCTGTCCCTCGGGAAGAGGCTGTCTAGTGGGGGGTCAGGGCAGAAGAGAATGTTGGGCCTTGCTGGCCATGGATACCCATTTACAGCTGCCCCTGAGCCTACCCTGTGTGCCAGGCACCTGTCCCACCAAAGGCAGGCAAAGAAATGGAGGCCCCAGGCTGGGAGCATTGGAGAGGGAACTCCAGCTGTCTTGCTAGGCTCCAGACCCTGCTCTCTTCCCAAACCAGCATCTCTTCTTTATCAAGAGGGCAGAGCGGGTGGAGGAAGGACAGATGCCAGGGTTAGAGAGAGGGAGGACTTCAGGGCTGAGACCTCTGCAGTCAGGGTAGGGTATGTCAGTCTGAAGCCCCCTTGGAGGGCTCTCTGGTTTGGAAAGCACTTTTCCAAAGTAACTTGGGGGCCAGATAGGGCTGCGCCTGCTTCAGCTGAGGGGACTGGGGTTGGAGGCTAGTCACGTATCCTTCCTTCACCCCTCGCCACCTCTAAAAAGCCTGCCTGGCTGGCTCCCAATCCCAGTGAGTGAGGCAGGGCTGGGGAGATGCTTTAGGAGGATCCAAGGTTGGGGCAATTGGAAGGTGCCTCCAGGAGGAAGTGACAACTCAACTGGGTTTTAAAGGATGCATAGCAGTTTGCTAAACAGACAAGAAAGGTGAGTAAACCCTGCAAAGGCAGAGACCTTGCCTGCTTTTGCCCCCATTTTGTATCCTCAGCACCCAGCATGGGACAATAAATATTACGTGGCCATTGCAGGCAGAGCACAGTCTTTGCAAAGGCTGGGTGTGTGAAATGGTGCCATGTGATGAGGGCAGAGCATCAGGCAATGAATGGTGGGCTTTGAGGCTGGGTGCATCAGTAGAGACCTGAGATTACGAGATGCCGTTGTTCTCATGTGTTCTCCCTTGTCGCTGAAGCTCAGGGAGACCTGTAAGCACCATGGCTTCAGTGGATCCCCTTCTGGCCACCCTTGGGTGATCTCCATGGAGCTGGAGATCCAGACTACCAGCCCACTTCCATCTGCACTTGGTTGGGTGTGTCCCTTGGATGGTTGGGACGACCACTGAGGAGGAGACTGCAGATGCCCTGCAGTGGAGGTGTGAGGCCAGGAAGCCAGGCTGCGTGTGCCCACATGCCCCAGTGGGTGCATGGGGTCAAGTCAGCCTTGCTTGTGAGTGCAGGTGGTTTCTCTGCTAGAGAGATGAACCCCCCCAACCCCCCAACCCCCACCCCTGCCCAAGGCAAAAGTCCTCACTTGTACCTTTCCATCTGTCTATTCTGTCTAGGCTGCTTGAGCCCTGTGGGTTGAAACTAGCCACTGCTAGCATCCTTGATCCTTAATTGTTTGCCAGGCTACTGCCACCTGGTGCTCTGCCCCCACCAGAGCGTCCAGTGGCAGTGGCCACTGCCAATCATTTATTGACCCTGAATGCAGGATTCCTTGGCGTGGCGGGGGAGGGAGAGTGGGCTGCTCCTTTATCCTCGCCCCCCCCAATCCCATCCATCCTGACAGAGTTAAACATGAGTCCTGCCCCCGCTGCCCCCCACCCCAGCCTGAGGAGCTCCTGCTTCTTCCATGTGTCCGCAGGGACATCTAAGCCATGCCCCCAACCCTGGCTTGTCTTTTTCAACACAGCCCAGCTCCTGCCCCCCAAATCCCTCACCCATCCTGGTTCACCCAGTTCCTCAGACTCTAAGAATTTTTCTTTTTTCAGTATTTGACTTGTGATATTGTGATTTATAATAAGAAATACAAATTCCGCCCTTGTCACCTATCCTGGCACAGAGCTCCTAAAACTAGGAACTGAGAGGGACAGAGGTCTTGTTATGTTAACAAGGTGACTTTGGAAAGCCCCTTGGTCACCTAAAGATGGGGGCTGGTTGCTAGGGGACCCAATCATGTGTCAGAGGGTTGGAACTTTCAGTTCTATCCCCAAATCTCTGGGGAAAGGAGATGGATTGGAGGTTGAATCAGTCGCTGATGGCCGATGATGTGATCAGTGATGCCTGTGTAATGAAACCCCATAACACCCGACAGGACAAAGTCTGGAGAGCTTCCAGGTTGGTGAGTGGTTGGTGGTGCTGAGAGGGTGGTGCACATGGAGAGGGTTGGGGGCTCTGTGCCCTTCCTCATTCAGGCCCCGTGCATCTTCCATCAGGCTGTTCCTGACTTAGACCCTTTATAACAAAGCAGTGACCTAGCAAGTAACGTTTCTCTGAGTTCTGTGGGCCACTCTAGCAAATTCATCAAACCCAAGGAGGGGACCGTGGGAATCTCTGATTTGTAGCCCATCATGGGTCAGAAGCCCAGTGAAGATGATGTAGGACAGAGCCCTTAACCTGAGGGATCTGACATTGTCTCCAGATGACATCAGGATTGAGTTGAACTGTAGGGTGCCCAGCTGGTGTCAGAAAATTGCCTGCTGGTGTGGCAAGAAAACCTCTGCGCCAGACCTCAGATCAGAATCATAGCTTTTAAAAATACAGATGGTTTAATTTGCGCAGAGGCAAGGGCCCATGTCATAGATGCACAACTTGGTGAATGTTTTCAACCAGAATAGCACCTGGATCAGGAGACTGAGCCTTCCAGACCTCTGCATGGCCCCTCCTGGTGGCCAGCCATGTGGCAGGCAGAATAATGCCCCTTTACAATGTCCACATCCTAATCCTGGGACCTGAGAACATAGTACTTCTCATGGCAAAGGGGAATTGAGTTTGCAGATGGAATTAAGGTTGCTGACAGGCTAACCCTGAGATGGGTGATGACCCTGGATTACTTGTGGGGCCCAAAGTAATCTCAGGGGTCCTTATAAGAAGGAGGCAGGAGGGGTCAGAAAGGCATTTGAAAATGTTATGCTCCTGGCCTTGAAGGAAGAGGAAGGGGCCATGAGCCAAGGAATGCAGGTACCTCTAGAAGCTAGAAAAGGCACCAAAACATATTCTCCCCTGGAGCTTCCAGAAGGATTGCAGCCCTGCTAACACCTTAATGTTAGCCTGGCAAGATCCTTTCCAGACTTCTGACCCTCGAAACTGTACGAGAATAAATCTATATTGTTTTAAGCCACATAATTCAGCAGTCACAGGAAACCAATATAAGCCTCATAGAGTGGTTTTGCCTGGTGTTGAACTTGACATAGATGGAGTTATACATTCCTGCTTCTGGCTTCTGTCTTCTGGCTTCTTTCTTGAGGGTGTTCAGCTCTTGGGGACTCTGACTACAAAATGTCTCCGGAAATGTCCACCCACTTACCTCATCTGGACAGCCCACAGCACCCCCTTCTGGTCTCCCCCAGGCCACTTCCTGCATGGCCTCTCATAGCCCATAGCTTGCCATCTCACCCAGAATATAATGAGGAGCTACAGAACCCCCAGGCTACACAGGCAGGAGTGTAAAACGGTGCATCCACCTGGAAAAATTTGGCAGTTGCTTATAAAGTTAAACATGTGACTGTCCCATGACCCAGCAATGCCATTCCTCTGACCGACCCAGGAGACATGCAAGCTTCTATTCACACAAGACTAGGATATGAATGTTCATAACAGCTTTGCTCATGCTTACCCCAAACTAGAAGCATCCCAAATGTCCCTCAACAAGTGGATAATAACCAATTGTGTTATATGCCTGCAGTGCCTGCGGTTCCATGTTTAAAAGGAAAGCCACTGTGGCAGATGAAACAACATGGATGAGTCTCAAAAACCTGATACTGAGGGAAAACAGCTAGGCACAAAGACAGAGTCTGAGGTTCCATTTATGTGAAGTTCTGGAACAGATAAAAGAGCTTCCTTCTCATAGGCCCTCTTATCCATCTGACAGGCACCCTCACCCCTGTGCAGATTGGGAAAAAAAAAATTGGCGCAGCCCTGACCTGTGTGGCTCAGTGGGCTGGGTGTCATCCTGCAAACCAAAAAGTCACTGGTTCGATTCCTGGTCAGGGGACATGCCTGGTTGTGGGCCAGGTCCCCAGTAGCAGGCGAGTGAGAGGCAACCAATTGATGTTTCTCTTGCACATCAATGTTTCTTTCCCTCTCTTTCATCCTCACTTCCCCTCTCTCTGAAAATAAATAAATAAAATCTTTTTAAAAAACTGGCACAGAGGTGTCCTTTGGACGGCAGAGATGGAGATTGACTGGGAAAAGGTACAAGAGACCTTGACAGAAAAAAATGTTTGTGGTAGGAGGCTGGGTTGCTCGGGTACATGCATTTGCCCAAACTGGGTGACTCAACACTTAAGATCGATGCATGTTGCTCTAAGTAAAATTAACCTTGAAGGAAAAAAAGCCATGAGCAAATATTGAACCCTAGTTATGACTTGCATGCTGAAATATTCAGGAGTAATTTGGCTTGTGTCCGTTACGGCTTTTGAAAGGCATCCAGAAAAATCAAATGGGCTGCTGAGTGGATAGAGAGATAGATGGAAGCATGGGCAGGTGTGTGAGGAAGCAAACAGGGCAAAGTGATTGATAGAACCTAGCAGTGGGTATGTGGGTGTTCACCGTAAACTCTTTTTTTCTTTTGGGGCAATCACCTAATTCTTTCCCACAGGCCCGCAGGCCCTGCCTGACCTGCCCTGCCCAGTGCCCTTCCCAGTGCCCTTCCCAGTGCCCTTCCCAGTGCCCTTCCTGCGCTCACCTCTCCATCCTCTCCCTTGCTCACTTTGCTTCTGCCACACAGGTCTCCTTACTGATCCTCCAGCACTCTGAGCCAAGTCCTGCCTCGGGGCTTTTGCACATGCTGCTTCTTTCTGTGGAAAGCCCCTCTGTACCACCACTACCCTCCCTCACATAAACTCAGGCCTTCCTCATTTCTAGGTCTCAGCTCAGATAGTTTCTCCTCAGAGAGATCTCCCTTGGTCACCTCATTTAAAATCAATGCCACCCTGTTTATTTTCCACCAGACCTCCTCACACTGTGTTATTTCATTTATTATGTATCTATTTATTTGCGTATTGTTTGCCTCTCCTGCTGACCTGGGAGCTCCCTGGAGACAGGAATGTGTCTGCTTTGTTCCTGGCTGTGCCCTCAGCACCCAGCCCAGGCTGGTGTATACAAGTCACTCAGAGAACATTTTATGGATGGGTGGGTGGGTGGGTGGATTGATGGACCAAACAAATGGATGAATAGGTAGATGGATGGGTAGATGGACTGATGTGTATATGGATGGATAGACGGACGGACGGAGGGATGGGTGGATGGAGAGGTGAATGAAAAGGGTGGGTGGGTGCATGCATGGATGGACGGACATAGGAAAAATGAGTGAACAAACATTCCAAGCGGGGATTGGTGTGAGGCTCTGGGCACTTGTCTTAAAATCGTGAGGAAGAGAGAAGCTGTGTGGCCACTCAGGATGGCTGGGCTCTGCAGACAGGGGTTGGTCCCGGCAGCTCTTGGTGGAAAGCTTGCTCACTTCAGTTACTGCTCCATTATCCCGAGAGCTTGGTCCTGCTGTTGGTTCTCCTATGCAGCTGCTGCCTGCCTGTGGTCTGGGATAGCGAGCGAGGCAGCTGATACTCAAACCTCCCGGGGAGTCCCTCAAACCTCCCGGGGAGTCCACCTGGCAAAGGGCGGCTAGGGAGGGATTTACAGATTTCCTTAAATTCTCCATCTTTGGGCTGTATCTGAGGCACCTTCCCACAATGGCAGGAAACCTTCCTGGACATTTGAGAACTCAAGGTCATGACCCTACCCAGCCGCCCCCTTGACTTCTAGCCATCATTTTCTTGTCTGTAAAGTGCAGAATAAAAACTGTTGTCATGATCTGTGTTGTTAAGGATCAACAGGCACCAGGCTGAGCTGAGTGGATATGTACCGTCCCTGGTTTACAGATGATCTTAAGGTTCAAAGAGATCAAGCCATTTGCCTAAAGACATACAGCCCAAGTTGAGCCTTAACCCCCACTGTAATAAACTCCAGGTGGCTGGGCATCGGGGGAGCGAGGACCAGGTGGATAGGCCCTCCAGCATCACCCAACCTGCAGGCTGAGCTCACCCTTAACTGGACCATCTGTCCACAGGATGTGGTCCAGTCTGAACGAGTGGCTGTGGCAGGACAGGTTCTGGCTACCACCTAATAGCTCGTGGGCTGATCTGGAGGACCGGGATGGCCTGATCTATGCCCACCCCCAGGACATGCTGGCGGCCCTGCCCCTGGCACTGGCCCTGGTGGTCATGCGCTTCACCTTTGAGAGGTGAGTGTCCCTTGTGGCTGATGTTGCAGTGCTGGCCTGTGCTGCAGCCTTTGTGTGGTTTTGTCCTAGCTTTGAACCAAATTTCCCCCTCCTCCACCCTGCCCCCAGCTGCTGCCACTCACACTTCTCCAGGCTCTGAGGGCTGGTTTATAGGAACACTGGTTGTGGCTCTGGTCTGACTGTGCAGCCTCTTCAGAACACAGGTGAGGACCTGGAGGGCATGTGCCCACTTTGCTGACCAAGGACAGATCTGCAGGGGCCAGTCAGTCAGTGAGCAGAGAAACTCCTGCCCTGCCACCGCTGCCCTGCCACCCCTCCACTCCCACCGCCCCCCACTGCCTTCTGTGAGAGGCCACCCCTCCCTGGTTCCCCAGTGCTCCTTCTATCACCTTCCCTCCTACCACCCATTGTAGCCAAGGAAGGAGCACAGGCCCTTTAGCCTCGCCTGTGGGGCCCTCTCCACTCAGCCTCAGCCTCCTGCAGCCTGGCACCAGCCCGGAGTATATGCCACCCGTCCCCCTGGTGACCTCCAGTTGCCAAACCCTGTGGATTTCCAGGCCTTTCTCAGGTGACCCAGATGCTGATCAATTGGAACTAGGTTTCTCCCTCTCCCTGGGTGTCCTTCTCCTGAGTGTGGGCATCTCTCCTGGGGTCCCTCCCCTGTGTCCCAGGTAGCCCCACCCTTTCCCCTGTGACCAGAGCTGTGGTCATAGCTCCTAGACCTACCTTGCCAGGCCCCTATCTTGCCAACCTCCCCACTGTCCGCCCCCGTCCCTGCACCACCCCCAGTCGCCCCACCCACCCACTGTTTCCTGTGATGCTGAGGCCCTCCCCTTTCTCCACACGCACTTCCTCCTCCACTCCTCACACCATTCCTGGTTCGCCATCTTTGCTGCCACCTGGCCTTTGTACACACTCTCTTGCAGCCCCTTTAAGGCTGAATTCCAGGGAAGCCTGCCCTGCTCCCACAGAGCCCTTAACCCCTCCAGCCATTTGGGTCTCCCCCTACCACAAGGATATGGAAATGGTCTGCATCTTGCTTTGCGTCTTCCACTCTTAAGGAGCTCCCGGGTGTGGTCTCCCTGGACACGGGGGACCCAGGGAATGTCCAATGACATATTTATTTAACAGGCACCCTTTGAGCACTTATTTGTGCCAGCCACTGCTCACATCAGCCGAGGTCTTCACCCACTTTGTGCTATTATCACCCCCATTTTACAGAAGAGGAAACAGGGGCACAGAGAGGTCAAGTGACCTGCTCAGTGTCACACAGTGCATAGGCCAGCAGGGTCTGAGGCTTTGCCTGAGGGATTCTCAGGCAAAGAGGCCCCATTGGCCAGGCCTTGATGGGTGGGTCTGCTTTCCCACAGGGTGGGGAATAGGGGTCAGGGCCTGCCCAGGTTCACTACTGGAGCCCAGAGCAAGATTTGCATGTTTAACTGATGGCTGCAACTGAGGTGGGAGTGTCATCCCAAATGCATCAGGTGGAATGGAGATGAAATTCCATCTTGACCCCTGGCCTTGGGAGCCCCCTGTGGGCAATGTGGTGATTGATCAGAGTCCAGCTCCTCCAGGTGTCCCCTCTGAGAGGGTGAGGCTGGGAGACGGGAGACCTGAGTAGGAGCTCCAGCCCAATCCGGGCCAGACCAGGATCCTAGACCACCAGGGCACGGGCAGTGAGGGGACTGACCCCTAGTTTGGGATTAGATTGAATGACGGTGACTGGGTACCCCAAAAGTTGACCTTCACACCCCCCATTATGCAGGCCAGCGCAGCCCAGCTGCCTTTCTTACACTCAGCCTAATGCAGCAGCCAGGATCTCCTCCAGGGTCCCAGGACATGACCTGGCCCTGCCCAACCTCAGTGTCACCACCTGTAGCATGTATGTCCCTCCTCAGGTGGACTAATGAACCCTGTGTCCCCTGCACCCAGACTCATCGGCCTGCCCCTAAGCCGGTGGCTGGGTGTGCGGAATCGAGCTAGGAGGCCGGTGCAACCCAATGCCACACTGGAGAAACACTTCCTGGTGAAAGGATGGAGACTCACTGAGGTGAGGGCCCTGCCACCCTCCTCCGCCCCTATCTGCCCACATGGCTGCTGTGTGGATGGGGCCTGGGGGTGGCATGTGGCCCACTTGTTGGGGTCAGGGAAAGCCCAGGGCACCTATGCTCCCCCATGACACCAGACCCCTATCAGTGAGCCCAGCTGACCAACGGGCAGCTCCGGGGCCTGGAGAGGGCCTTGGGGAGCCAGTGTCTCTCCTGCCCTGGGGGAGAGTATTCAAATACTCTGGGGGTTCTGCAGTCTTATGCCCCTCCCTCAGTCCCCGTCCTCGGTATAGCTGCCTGGTGGGCAGGGTCTGGGCTGGGTCCTCAGGAAGAAGAGGAAGGGAGAGGTCTTCCTACCCTGGGCGCAAGGGGCAGCTCCTGCAGAACCCAGAGCCTTGTGATCCCTGTCTCTTGTCAGTCCCTCTGCAGGCACGCATGGGGAACAAGGTCTCAACTGCCTGCCTGGAGCAGGGTTGAGACTGCACTGTTCTGGAGGGGTGGACGGAAACCTCTATGGGAAGCTGCTCCCAGCTCTCATCAGTCATCAGTGTGTCCTGTGAGCAGGGCTGGGTTCTCATTAAGGCCTGACTGTTTGGGGGTCTCCACCCCATACCTCCCTACTTCCCTATCTTCACAGGTAGAGAACCCCACAGGTGAGGTCTGGGGCTACAGGGGATGGGTCCCACGTGTCCTGGGATGGGAGTGGGAAGCCACCTCTGTGACCCTGGTCCTGATCTCCCCCACCCCAGCCTCAGATGGTTATCCTGGCCACCCAGTGTGGCCTCACACTGAGGCAGACCCAACGCTGGTTCCGAAGACGCCGGAACCAGGACCGGCCTTGCTTGACCAAGAAGTTCTGTGAGGCCAGGTCAGCCCCGGGTGGGGTTGGGGAAGGGGGAGGGGTATGCTCTGTCAGCAGCTGCCTCATGGGCTCCCTCCTTGTCTGCAGCTGGAGGTTTGTCTTCTATCTGTTCTCCTTCTTTGGTGGCCTCTCAGTCCTCTACCACGTGAGTGTTCTTGACTGCTCCCTGGCTCTCTGCCTGCCCCACAAGCACCCACTATGGGCCAGGCCCAGCTTGGGGTTGGAAGTAGGGAGGTGTGTGGGCAGAGGTAAAGGAAGCATGTGCACAGAGAAGGGAGTGAGAACTTGGCAAAGTCCTGGGGAAGCCTGTTGGGACCTCCTGTGGGTGGGGCTGGGGTCAAGCGGTGAGTGAGCTCCTCATCTGCAGTGAGAACAGAGATGTAACCAGGAGGGACACAGAAGAGCTGAGTGACAGCAGTACCAAGGGCCAGGAGACCCCCAAGGAGGCTGTGGGCCCAGGGTGGGGGCCTGGGGTCTGATTTTCAGGCAGCCTCAGATGTCTGTGTCCTCACAGGAGTCATGGCTGTGGAGGCCAGCAATGTGCTGGGATAATTACCCAAATCAGGTGAGTGACAGGGGTTGCCTGGAGCTGGAGGGGGGATTGGAGTGGTCAGAGTTTGTATGGCCAAAGGTGGCAGAGCCAGACCTGGACATGACACTGTAATCCCCTCCAAGTCCTGCTGTCTGTTTTGGCCTCCCCTGGGGAATGGAGAGGGGCTGGGCGTCAGGAAACTTGGAGCAGGAGCAGACACAAAACCACTACCCTTGATTACCTCCTGGGATAGGGAGCTCACACCTTCTTGGCTCACTGGGATTCCAGTGTCCTGATTTTGAGCACACCGAGGGCCCTGAGGGAGTTTCCACCCCTCAGCTAACCCTGTGTCACTGCCCTGCCACAGACCCTGAAGCCGGCCCTGTACTACTGGTACCTCCTGGAGCTGAGTTTCTACATTTCCCTGCTGATCACTCTGCCCTTTGACACCAGGCGTAAGGTGAGGCCCCGCTAAGAGTCCAGCTGGGGAAGTGATGAGCTGTGGAGTCCGGGTCCAGTTCCTATTGGGGAGGGATGGCCTCACCAACACCTGGAGATCCCCAGGCACCAAGCGTGGTGCCAACCAAGCCCCTGAGAGGGCCCCTTCGGCTACTCAGCCGTGCCCCGGCAGTGACCGGCTGTCTCTCGCAGGATTTCAAGGAGCAGGTAGCGCACCACCTCGTGACCATCACCCTCGTCACCTTCTCCTACAGCACGAACCTGCTTCGCATTGGCTCTCTAGTGCTGCTACTGCATGACTCTGCAGACTACCTGCTGGAGGTGGGCCCAGCCCCCTTCTCACAGGTCCTATCCTGTGCCCAGGGCCCCTGGAGATGAGGCTTCGCCCCTCTCAGGCTTCTAGTAAAGTGATGCCCCACCCACTCTGCTTTCCAAGGAGAGCAGACCCCACCCTAGTCAGTCTTCCAGGCAGATGAGTCCCAGCCCCTCTCTGTCTTCCTGAGAGGTGAGGCCCCCGTCCCCTGCGATTCCTGCAAAGTGAGGCCCTGCCCTTCCAGGGAATTGAAGCTTCTCAGAGACCCAGTTTGTACCTTTGTAGGCAGTTTCT
The DNA here is from genome assembly GCA_004027475.1 of Anoura caudifer. Taxonomy (NCBI): domain Eukaryota; kingdom Metazoa; phylum Chordata; class Mammalia; order Chiroptera; family Phyllostomidae; genus Anoura; species Anoura caudifer. The sequence continues at coordinate 17,310 of PVKU01005742.1, read as the reverse complement.
GGAAATAAGGCTCTGCCCCATGTCGCCTTTTCCTGGGGAAGAGGCCCCACTCCTTCCCACCTGGTCCCCCACCTCCACCACCACCCACCCGAATCCTTCCCTCTCTGCTGTCTTCCCCAGGCCTGTAAGATGTTCAACTATGCACACCAGTGGCGCGTGTGCAACTCACTCTTCATCGTCTTCTCCTTGGTCTTCTTCTACACTCGCCTTGTGATCTTCCCCACCCAGTGAGTCAGCCCTCCAGTAGGCGCCGGGCAGATGGGTGGGCGAAGCTGGATCCAGGCCTGTCTCACTCTCAGTTTCAGACCCAGGGAGCCGGGGGTGTTGGTTGTGAGGCTTCCAGGAGGAGGCACAGAAGGGTGTTGTGTTCCCAGCCCAGGGCACAGCATGAGCCCAGAGGCGAAAAGGACAGAAAATGGCTCAGTCCTTGTTCCCCTGTGTGCCTGGAACATGGAATGGATGGCAGGGCCGGTGGCCAGCTCACTGAAGCCTTTGCCCAGTGTATTTATTATCTGAGCCTCTCCCAGCAAAGGGAGCAACGTGATCTCTGCTCATGTGGAGCTGACACTGGGGGATTAAATAAATAAGGCAAATAAGTAGAATATAGAGCACACAACAGAGTGGTGATCATGTTAACGAGAAAATAAAGACAGGCCCAGGAAGCGTGTGGGTAATTGGAATTACAGGGACGGCCAGGGAAGGTATCTCTGATAGTGTTCATACAGAAAGACTGGAGTGAGGTGAGGAGAGGGCAGTGCTGATCAGAGCACAAAAGGCTTCCAGACAGTGGGAACAGCACAAGCAAAAGCCCCATGCCTGGATTGTGCCTGGTTTGCTGGAGGAAGAGCAAGCCTATATGGCAGGAGCACAGTGAGTTAGGGGGAGGAAGAGGACCAGACAGGGCCTGGAGGACTTGGGTTTTCATCCCAAGCTAAGTGGAGGATTCTGAGTCCAAGAGGGAAGGGACCTGACTTGGGTGCTCATAGGCACCCTCTGGTGGCTACAGAGAGAACAGCTAGTGAGAGCCCCTACTGCCCAGCCAGGAGCTGGGGGACCAAGACAGAGGCCGCTGGTCCAAGTGAGCAGTGATGGGACTGGGCCAGTGCAGGTGAGAGAAGTGGGTGGACTTGGGAAACACTTAAGTCGTGATGTGATTTTGAGCTCAGAGTTGTTCCTTGAGGATCAGGAGTTCAGCTTTGACTCTGTTGGGTTTGAGGGGCCTGCAGGCCACCAAGAAAAGTCATAGAGGATACAGTGGGCACACCAGCATGGAGAGATGTGAATGTTCGGTGTTTGCAGCCATGAGATCAGACAGGTCATGCAGGGACCAGGTGTGGACAGACATGTGTGCCAGTCAGGGGAAGGCTGCAGGGGAGGCAAGAGGGAGTGGCCGTGACCTGAGGAGGCAGGAGTGTGGGCCCCTAAAGGCACACAAGGGAAGGGCCTCAGGGAGGAGGGAGGACCAGTTGGGCGCCTTCTGCTCGAGCCAAGCAGGTCACTGGTGACCTTACAGCTAATTTGGGTGAGGGTGGCTGGGGGGAAAGCGTGCTGAGTGAGGGGGAAATGGCGGCCTGAGAAGAGAAGGAAAAGTGTGAAAGGACCCAGGAGAGCAACTGGAATACTAAGTGCCCTGTTGGGGTTCATGGTTGTGCATGATTAATAAGCTTGTATAATCTCATTTATGTGTAACCAAGTAAGAGGGGGGCACTTAAATGCCCACCGGAAGAGCATAGGTATTACTCTGGGACAACAGGGAGCCATCAGAAGTTCTGGAGCAGGGAAGGCCACACATGTTAGAGCTTCCTAGGACTGGGGGCTAGAGCTGCTGGTGAAGCCCACCTCTCCCTTCTGCCTGCCCACCTGCCCGCCTCAGGATCCTCTATACCACGTACTACGAGTCCATCGCCAACTCGGCCCCCTTCTTTGGCTATTACTTCTTCAACTCGCTTCTGGTGATGCTGCAACTGCTGCATGTGTTCTGGTCTTGCCTCATCCTTCGTATGATCCACAGCTTCACAAAGAAAGGCCAGGTAGGGCCAGGCAAGGGTGGGCTCTCATGTGCTGTCCAGGAGCCCCAGCCCAGCCCCACCCCAGCCTCATACCCACTCTCTATTTCCCAGATGGAGAAGGACATTCGCAGTGACATGGAAGAGTCAGACTCGAGCGAAGGGGAGGAAGCCCGGGAGCATCTGGAGCTCAAGAATGGGGCAGCTCAGGGACCTGGGGTGGTATCTACCGATGGCCCTCGGAGCCGGGCAGCTGGGCGGCTGGCCAATGGGCATATTTTGGCCACGTAGCTAGCCAAGGGACTGATTGTGCTCCTCCCAGTGCCTCGGATTTGTGGGGTGGCTGCATTGGCAGCTCTTGGGCCAGCTTTGTGGAGACAGAGAGGGCCCCACCCCAGGGTGGCGGAAGGGCTCATGACCTGTCTCCAGCCCCTTCCTTCTGCATACCCTCACTCCTTTCCTTGAGGCACTAGACAGAGCTGGGTGGTGAGCAGCAGCAGGGTGCTGCAGCCCACCAGAGGCACCATGAAGCTGCAGTCCGGGGACTGTGAAGAGCCCCAGTGTGAAAGGAGTCCAATAAAACTTGAACAGAGCCAAATCCTCTGCCTGAATTTGTATCCTGTCATAGCTCCTTGGAGACCCCAAGGAAGCCAGGACTCTGCTTACATACTCCACTGACAGGGACACTCACTGCCATCCCAAGACATATGCTTGGTCCCAGGGTACCCAGACAGCAGGCAGTCCTTGGAGATTCCCCCAGGCAAGTCCCTGAGTCCCAACCAATGCTTTAGCCAACCACCCCCTTTCACCCCAGGGCAGCCTTCAGCCAGCTACTTAGAGACCCAGCTTACACATGTCTTTGCCTGTGGTCACAGGGGTCAGAGGCCAAGCAGAAGGGCAAAGAGGAGGTTCATGCCTAGCCTTGCAGCCCTTGTTCAGTGTTCCCTGAGCCTCCCTGGAGAGAGGGAGGTAAGGCCTATGAGCGGGGACTCCCACTGCTTCCCAAGGGTAAGCCTGGGTGAGGTCACTTTCTCTTCCACAGCTCTGCAGGAAGGTGTACCCCTCTTCCCCAGCTGAGACAGGCTGAGGAACAGTGTCCCATACACCAGAAAGCACAGCCACAAGGCCCCATTGCAGGGCCAGAATGTCCTGCCTTCAGGGGAATGGCAGAAGGGTGAGTTGTAGAAAAAAAAAGTAGGAGATGGCAGAGGAAGGGTACTGTGTGGGGACAAGGGGGAGGTCAACTATTTTAGGGATAGAGGACAGATCACTGAGACAGAGAGAGAGGAAAAACAACAGGATCAAAGAGGAGCAGATATGAGAGGAAATGGTGAGGAGAAGTGGCAGTGGAAGAAGGAAAGGAGATCAGGGGACAGGAGAGGCAAGAGAAGAGAGTGAATCAAGACTAGACTGACAGCCCTTCCTGATGGGGCTCAGTGGATTGAATGCTGGCCTGCAAACCGAAAGGTGTTGGTTCGATTCCCTGTTGGGGCACATGCCTGGGTTGCAGGTTCTGTGCAACTGATCAGTGTTTCTTTCCCTCTCTTCCTCTCTACCCCTCTCTCTAAAATAAACATTTTTAAAAAGAGAGAAAAATGTTTGAGAACCTGGAAAGAGGGACTAGAAAGGGGAGAGGGAAGAACAGATAGCAGAGAGGCGAGTGGCAGATGGCACAGGAACAAGAAGCAAACAAGACAAGAGAAAGAAAGGAGGGAAAGAAGCACTGGAGAGAAAACAGCAAAGAGCAGACCCAGAGCTTTGAGAGAAGAAGAGGTGTTAGAGAGAAGGACTTGTGAGAAGGTGGAAGGACCTTGAGGAAGAAAGTGAGAGAGAAGATTGAGAAATGGCATAAGAGACAAGAGAAAAAAAGAGGCATAAAAGGGTTATCAAATAGAAATGTGAGAGAGTAAATATTGAAAGAGAAAAGCAGATCTGGAAATAAGGGAGACATGGGATGAACAGGTTGCTTAGAGGGAAAGATTTAATTGGCCTTGAAGCAAATCAAAAAGATGTGCAACACTGCCCTGGCCGGGGTGGCTCAGTTGGTTGGAGCATCCCACAGTAATGAAAAGGTTTCGGTTTGATACCAGGGCTAGGTGGAGGCATGTACAACCCCCCTCCACTCCCACCCTTATAAGGAGCTTGCAATCACTTGTCTGAGCAAGTATGGGAGGCAACCAATGATGCTTCTCTCTCCCATTGATATTTCTCTCTCTAAAAGCTATTGAAGAAAAAAATGGCCTCTGGCCCTGGCTGGAGTAGCTCAATGGATTGAGTGCCCACCTGTGAACCAAAGGGTTGCCTGTTAGATTCCCAGTCTGGGTTGTGAGCCAGGTCCCCAGTAGGGGGTGCGTGAGAGGAAACCACACACTTATGTCTCTCCCTCTCTTTCTCCTTTCCCCGCTCTAAAAATAAATAAATAAATAAATCTTTTTTTTAATGTCCTCCAGTGAGGATAAAAAATAAACAATTTAAAGATGTTCAGACCTCTGGCCAAGATGGAGGCATAGGTGGACACACTGTGCCTCCTCTCACAACCAAAATTAAGGACAACAAAGATTTAGAAACAAGAAAACAACCAGAACGCATAGAAAATTGAACTGTACAGAAGTCCAACAACCATTCTTCCAGACTGGTAAGAGGGGCGGAGTCATGGCAGGAAAAAGTGGAGGTGCAGACCCGGGCACGCAGGCAGCAGTGGCTGGCAGATCCCAGGCGTGCAGGCGGTGGCAAGTGAACCCTGGGCATGGGGTGGCAACCGTGCAGACCCAGTGAGGCTGCGCAAGGCGGCTGGCTGACCAAGTGGTCACACATTCATGCACAGATAATCCAGGCAAAGGGGAAGCGGTGGAAGGGACTGGAATCCAAGAGAGAGCAGAGCAAGCACCATGTTCCCTCTCTGACCCCGCCCCCACATACAACATCACTACCCAGCGACTGGGCTGCCCCGCCCTTAGGAACACCTAAGGCTCCACCCCTCACTATGTAACAGCCCAGCCCAGACCAAAAAAAAAAAAAAAAAAAGGCTCAAATGGGAGAACGGATCAAAGCCCCAGAGCCGACGAAGAGATAGCCAACCTATCAGATGCACAGTTTAAAGTGCTGGTGATCAGGATGCTCACAGAATTGGTTGATTTTGCTGACAAATTAGATGAACAAATGAAGGCTACAATACGTGAAATGAAGGAAAACGCACAGGGAACCAATAGTGATGGGAGAAAAACTGGGACTCAATGGAGTGGACCAGAAGGAAGAAAGAAACAACCAACCAGAAAACAAGGAAGAAACAAGAATTCGAAAAAATGAGGAGAGGTTTAGGAATCTCCAGGACATCTTTAAACGTCCTAACATCTGAATTATAGGGGTACCAGAAGGGGAAGAAGAGCAACAAGTGGAAAACTTATTTGAACAAAAAATAAAAGAGAACTTCCCCAATCTGGCAAAGGAAATAGACTTCCAGGAAGTCCAGAAAGCCCAGAGAGTCCCAAAGGAGTTGGACCCAAGGAGGAACACACCAAGGCACATCATCATTACATTAGCCAAGATTAAAATGAAGGAGAGAATTCTAGAAGCAGCAAAGGATAAGGGGATAGTCACGTACAAAGGAGTTCCCATCAGACTGTCACCTGATTTCTCAAAAGAGACCTTGCTGGCAAGAAGGGGCTGGATAGAAGTATTCCAAGTCTTGAAAGGCAAGGACCTGCATCCAAGATTGCTCTATGCAGCGAAGCTGTCATGTAGAATGGAAGGGCAGATAAAGGGCTTCTCAGATAAGGTCAAGTTAAAGGAGTTCATCATCACCAAGCCCTTATTATATGAAATGTTAAAAGGACTTATCTAAGAAAAAGAAGATAAAAAATATGACAGTAAAAAGACAGCAAACTCACAGATATTAACAACCACACCTAAAGCAAAAGCAAACAAAGCAAACAGCTAGAACAGGAACAGAACCACAGAAATGGAGATCACATGATGAGGGTTAGCAACAGGGGAGTGGGAGAAGGAGAGAAGGGGAAAAGGTACAGAGAATAAGCAGCATAGACAGTAGGTAGAAAATAGTCAGGGGGAGGGCAAGAATAGTGTGGGAAAAGTAGAAGCTAAAGAACTTATGACACATGGACATGAACTAAGGGGGTGAATGTGGGTGGGAGGGGGTGTGCAGGGTGGAGGGGAATGATGGGGGAGAAATGGGACAACTGTAATAGCATAATCAATAAAATATATTAAAAAAGAAAAAAGATGTTCAAGTTTAAAAAAGTGCAAACTAAAACGACAATGAAAATTTGTTTCTTGCCAGCTATACTGACAAAAGCAACAGTGACAGTGCCCTCTGGTGGTGAGATTTGCAGGGACCATGAGGCTGTTCTGGCACACCCCAAGCAGGGGAACTGGGCAGTACCCTGGGAGGACAAATGCATTTATTTCCTCTTTATCCCTGAAGAGACCTCTATATTTCCCTGGTGTGCCTACAAAACAATAAGAAAGGAATAACCAACCTAAAAATAAAATGAGAAAAAAGACACAATGCACATTTATAGAAGAGAAGACACGGCCAATAAACACACAAAGATATGCTCAATCTCATTCAGAACAGGAAAATGCCAAGCAAGACTGAGACACCATTTTAGACCCATTCAATTGGCAAAAATAAAGAATCTGGACAAAGCCAGTATTGGAGAAGATGAGGGTCAATAAGAATCACAGACATTACTGGGGAGAGTAGACACCACCAGCACAATCACTTGGAAAGCCTCTCAGCATCATGTAAAATTATTGACTGTTTTATGCAGTTCAAAAGCAACTCAAATGAAATGATGTATTGTTTAGGCATAAATGTCTAGTAGAACTATTAGTAGTCCTTCCTTATCCAAGATGCCAGCAGATGCCTAAAACCACAGATTGTACCAAATCATATATATGTACTATTTTTTAAAAAGATTTTATTTGTTTTTAGAAAGAGGGGGAGGGAAGTGGAAAGAAAGGGAAAGAAACATTGATCAGCTGCCTGTCTCACACTACCAACCAGGTACCTAGCCTGCAATCTAGGCATGTGCCCTGACCAGGAATTGAACCAGTGACCTTTCAGTTTGTGGGACAACGCGCAACCTACTGAGCCACAACAGTCAGGGCTGTACTATGTTGTGTTTATTTTCGGAAATTTTCATTTAATATTTTTGTGCCACACTTGACCACAGATACCTGAGGCCACAGAAAGCAAAACATCAGGTAAGGGGTTACTACTGTATTTCTTTAATAAAATACAAGCAAAATTCAAAATACTGTTACAATACCTTTGATCTGGGGAAGCATGGGAATGGTATTGAGGTAGGTATAAATTATTGTCACTGTCCTAGCTTTTGAAGTTGTGAGGTATGGTGACAGATATATTATTAAATACAATTTAAAAGGGATATGCAGTCAAGAACCATATGACTTCACTCATGGAATATAAAACTGAAAGCAACAGCTCAGTTGGTTGGAGCATCATCCTGTAAACCAAAAGGTCATGGGTTCAGTTCATGGGCAGGGCACATGCCTGGGTTGCAAGCTCAGTCCCTGGATGGGGTGCATCTGAGACACAGTCAATCAATGTTTCTCCCTCACACTTACCTTTATTTCCCTCCCTTCTCCTCTTAACTTCAGTAAGCATGTCCACAGATGAGGATAAATATATATATATTTATATATTTGAGTGTATGGTGACAGGAGACTCGACTTTGAGTGGTGGACACAATTCAACATACAGATAATGTATCATAGAATTGTACACTTGAAACCTATATAATTTTATTAGCAAATGTCATCCCAATAAATTTAATTTTTAAAAAGTTAAAGGAGGGGATATGTGAAAAGACAAAGTATTTGCAAGCCATCTATCTGCAAAGGGCCTAATATGCAAAGTATGTAAAGAACTCTTAACAAGTAACAACTGAAAAACAAAACAAAACCCAATTAAAGGATGGGCAAAGGACTTGAATTGTTTCTCCAAAGAAGATATACCAATAGCTAACAAGCACATTAAAAGATGTTCAAGAGTAGGTAGACACAGTGCACCTCCTCACACAACCAAAATAAGGACAACAAAAATTTAGAAACAAAAAAAACAACCAGAACTGACAGAAATTGAACTGTATGGAAGTCCGACAACCAAGGAGTTAAAATAGACACATTCGTCCAGACAGGTATGAAGGGTAGAGTTGGGTGGCTGGGTGGAGAGGGGTTGCAGCAAAATCAAAGTGGTGGCTTGCAGACCCTGGGTACAGGGTGGCAGTGGGAAGACCTAGTGAGGCGTGCAAGATGGCTAGCTGAGCGGTCCCACATTCTCACACAGATAAACCAGGGGAAACTGGGCAATGAGACAGACCATGCAACCCAGGGCCCCAGTGCAAGGAAACAAAACCTCAAAACACCAACTGAAAACACCTATGGGGGTTGCAGTGCCAGGAGAGACTCCCAGCCTCACAGGAGAGTTCATTGGAGAGACCCACAGGGTCCTAGAACATGCACAAGCCCACCCACCCGGGAATCAGCACCAGACAGGCCCAATTTGCTTGTGGGAAGCGGTGGAAGGGACTGAAATCTGAGAGAGAGCAGAGCAAGCAGGAGCAAGTGCCATTGTTCCCTCTCTGACCCAGCCCCCATAAACAGCGTCACAACCCAGCAACTGGGTTGCTCCACCCAGGTGAACACCTAAGACCCCGCCCCTCATATGTAACAGGTGCGACAAGACAAAAAAAAAAAAAAATGGCCCAAATGGAAGAACAGATCAAAGAGCCAGAGCAAATACTTCTAAGCAACAAAGAGATAGCCAATATATCAGATGCACAGTTCAAAGCCCTGGTGATCAGGATGCTCACAGAATTGGTTGATTTTGCTGACAAATTAGATGAACAAATGAGGGATACAGTAAGTGAAACAAGGGAAAATGTACAGGGAACCAATAGTGATGGGTAGGAAACTGGAACTCTAATCAACAGTGTGGACCAGAAGGAAGAAAGAAACATTCAACCAGAAGAGAATGAAGAAACAAGAATTCAAAAAAATGAGGAGAGACTTAGGAACCTCCAGGACATCTTTAAACGTCCCAACATCCGAATTATAGGGGTACCAGAAGGGGAAGAGGAAGAGCAACAAGTGGAAAACTTATTTGAACAAATAATAAAGGAGAACTTCCCCAATCTGGCAAAGGAAATAGACTTCCAGGAAGTCCAAGAAGCGCAGAGAGTCCCAAAGGAGTTGGACCCAAGGAGGAACACACCAAGGCACATCATCATTACATTAGCCAAGATTAAAATGAAGGAGAGAATTCTAGAAGCAGCAAGGGATAAAGGCAGAGTCACCTACAAAGGAGTTCCCATCAGACTGTCACCTGATTTCTCAAAAGAGACTTTGCAGGTAAGAAGGGGCTGGAAAGAAGTATTCCAAGTCTTGAAAAGCAAGGACCTGCATCCAAGATTGCTCTATCCAGCAAAGCTGTCATTTAGAATGGAAGGGCAGATAAAGTGCTTCTCAGATAAGGTCAAGTTAAAGGAGTACATTATCACCAAGCCCTTATTATATGAAATGTTAAAGGGACTTATCTAAGAAAAAGAAGATAAAAAATATGACAGTAAAAAGACAGCAAACTCACAGATATTAACAACTACACCTAAAACAAAAGCAAACAAAGCAAACAGCTAGAACAGGAACAGAAACACAGAAATGGAGATCACATGGAGGGTTAGCAACAGGGGAGTGGGAGGAGGAGAGAGGGGTTAAAGGTACAGAGAATAAGTAGCATAGACGGGTAGAAAATAGACAGGGGGAGGGCAAGAATAGTGTGGGTAAAGTAGAAGCTAAAGAACTTAAGACCCATGGACATGAACTAAAGGGGGGAATGTTTGTGGGAGGGGGTGTGCAGGGTGGAGTGGAATGATAGGGGAGAAATGGGACAACTGTAATAGCATAACCAATAAAATATATATTTTAAAAAACCACTTTAACATCTCATTTCAAGCTGACATTGTTTATAGGGAGAAGTAAGGGTAGGTAAGGGGTTTTGGGAAAAAAACGTTAATCAGATTGCTGGGAACCATCCTGCCTGGTTTCAGAAGCTGTAACCCTGTTAACAAGCAAAAAGGCACCAGGGCTAGGGGACCTTAGGACCATAAGCCACTAAGGAGACAAAGCTTACCTTCTTGGCAGGGGCACAGATTCTGCCCCCTTTACTTCACCCTGCTTGGCCCCTGGAGGATGGCTGGATATCAATGACGGGTAAGATTCCTCAAGGAAGGGACAACCTAAAACAGGCATAGTTGCAAAGGGGCCATCAGGGAAGGACTTGGGGGTTTGTGGAGAAGGGACAAAAGACCCTCATTCCTTGGCTTCATCATAGCCTGAGTCTTCATTCTATCTGTAAAAAGCCTCCTAATCTCTTGGCTGCCTTGCTTCCCCTGCCTGATTCAGGCCTGAAACAATGCCGAAGGGAGGTGCAGCCCTGTGCCAGAACAGGGGGTTCCCAGCAGGGGGTGATCAGGCCTGAGAGAATGCATTAAATCCCGTGAAACCTGTTTTGCTAAGAATGTCCTCAATTTTAATGTTAAGGGTCCAAGCATAAAATAAGTTTGTTTCCCAAGGTTTTACAGCCCATAGATATCACCCTGTCTACCAGACCTTGACTCAGAAGGACCCCTGTGATCCCAGAAATGTTATCTGTAAACCATACCTCCTTTCTTTGATATGCATCCCTATGCAAGCTAAACTCAATAAAAGCCCATTGAGAGAGAGGCTCAAAACCTTTCTCCTCTGAGACTGGTCAGCCTTTTCTCCCCAGGCAGGTAATGTCTTAGTACTTATTCTCAACTGAGGTAGCAGGGAGAACTCTGCTGGACAAAGCTCCCCTACATCAGATAAGAGTTGCAATCTTGCTGTGATTTTCCTAGTACTTCTTTATCTGTCAATCAACAATTCTCTATCTGCATTCCCTCCCCAGAACACAATGGCTCACACATCACCTCCATCCCTAACAGATCCCCTTTGGGCACAAAGATTGAATTGCTTGTCAACCTCCAGGAGTGAGGTGGTCATGAATTCCAGTTCCTGGAATAAGTTTTCCACATGTATTAATCACTTAAGCCTATCAACTATAGCTAAGGCTAAAATTTTTTAACCCTTGACTTCCCCTATCAATATTACATTTGTGCAAACCCACAAGATGTCCAACAACAACAACAGTGAGCCAGTGAAATCTATGGACTCTGGGTGACTGATGTGTCTGTATAGGTTCATCAATTGCTGGGATGTTGTGCACGTTGTTCGGGATGGGGAAACACCAGGACTCTGCACATTCTACTAAATTTGCTCTGAACCTAAAATTGCTCTAGAAAATAAAATCTATTTAACATTTTTAAAAGAGAGCTTCTCTAGTAATCAAGAAAATGCCCACTGATATAATCACAAAATTTATATTCTAACCATGAGGTTAGGAAAAAAATTTAAGTTTGATGATATCAAAAGTTAATGAGATTGTGGGGAAAATGGTATTCTCCTGGGGGCATGGATACAAGTTGTTTTGGAAGACACTAGACACCAAGAAAAAAAAAGGAAAAAACATGCTCACCCCACACACCAGCACAGCCTGAGGATGCAGAGGCATGACTTAGTGGGAAAAAAGGGTAAATTAGCCAAATTAGCCAAAGAGCCAGTAATATGTAAATGTACTAATAAAATGCACATGTTTCAATACTACATATACTATGAATGACAGTCATATTATCAACATGGATAGATAATAAAAACATTGTTGAGTGAAAAACTTTTTAATGAGACAGAAAGAACGGGGGGATATACCAATCCTTAAAGAACAAAACCTAGAAGATTTAACAACAAAGTCTTATCAGCATCTCAAGTAGCAGATAATTCCCATCTTATCCAGGTTGACTCCAAGAATAGAAAAAAAAAAAAAGGAATGAGATGGGGAGAACACACAACTTCTTTGAAGAGAAGAGATAGTATGTAACCTACAAACCCAAACCAGACAGGGCTACAACATGGATGAGCCTGGAAAGAAGCCAGACACAGACTTCTGGCCAAGATGGAAGTGCAGGTGGACACACTGTGCCTCCTCTCACAACCAAAATTAAGGAAAACAAAAATTTAGAACCAAAAAAGCAACCAGAACAGAGAGAAAATTGAATTGTACCAAAGTCCGACAATGATTCACCCAGACCGGTAAGAGGGGTGGAGTTGGGGGCCAGCGGAGAGGGATCGTGGCAGGAAAAAGCAGCAGCTAGTTGTCCCAGAAGTGCAGGCGGTGGTTGGCACACCCCAGGCACACGAGGCAGCTGACCGTGGTCACACATTCACAAGTAGATAAACCAGGGGAAAACAGGCAAAAGCACCAATTGAAAACACTGTGGGGGCTGAAGTGCCGGGAGAGACTCCCAGCTTCATAGAGGGGACTGAAATCTAAGAGAGAGCAGAGCAAGCACCATTGTTCCCTCTCTGACCCCGCCCCCACATATAGCGTCACAACTCTGCAACTGGATTGCCCCACCCTGGTGAACACCTAAGGCTCCGCCCCTCATATGTAACAGGTGCGACTAGACCAAAAGAAAAAGAAAAAAAATGGCTCAAACAAAAGAACAAATCAAACCACCAGAGTCAATACTTTTAAACGACCAAGAGATAGCCAATCTATCAGAAGCACAGTTCAAAGCACTGGTGATCAGGATACTCACAGAATTGGTTGATTTTGGTCACAAATTAGATGAACAAATGAAAGATACAATAAGTGAAACAAGGGAAAATGTACAGGGAACCAATAGTGATGGGTAGGAAACTGGGATTCTAATCAACAGTGTGGACCAGAAGGAAGAAAGAAACATTCAACCAGAAAAGAATGAAGAAACAAGAATTCAAAAAAATGAAGAGAGGCTTAGGAACCTCCAGGACATCTTTAAACATTCCAATATCCAAACTATAGAGGTACCAGGAGGGGAAGGGGAAGAGCAACAAGTGGAAAACTTATTTGAACAAATAATAAAGGAGAACTTCCCCAATCTGGCAAAGGAAATAGACTACCAGGAAGTCCAAGAAGCTCAGAGAGTCCCAAAGAAGTTGGACCCAAGGAGGAACACACCAAGGCACATCATAATTACATTAGCCAAGATTAAAATGAAGGAGAGAATTCTAGAAGCAGCTAGAGATAAAGGGTCAGTCACCTACAAAGGAGATCCCATCAGACTGTCACCTGATTTCTCAAAAGAGACCTTGCAGACAAGGGGCTGGAAAGAAGTATTCCAAGTCTTGAAAGTCAAGGACCTATATCCAAGATTGCTCTATCCAGCAAAGCTGTCATTTAGAATGGAAAGGCAGATAAAGGGCTTCTCAGGTAAGGTCAAGTTAAAGGAGTTCATCATCACCAAGCCCTTATTATATGAAATGTTAAAGGGACTTATCTAAGAAAAAGAAGATAAAAAATATGAACAGTAAAAAGGCAGCAAACTCACAGATATTAACAACCACACCTAAAACAAAAGCAAACAAAGCAAACAGCTAGAACAGGAACAGAACCACAGAAATGGAGAGCACATGATGAGGGTCAGCAACAGGGGACTAGGAAGAGGAAAGAGGGGGGAGAAGGTAGAGAGAATAAGTAGCACAGACGGTGGGCAGAAAATAGACAGGAGGAGGGCAAGAATAGTATGGGAAAAGTAGAAGCTAAAGAACTTATGACACATGGACATGAACTAAAGTGGGGGAATATGGGTGGGAGGGGGTGTGCAGGGTGGAGGGGAATGAAGGGGGGGAAATGGGACAAGTGTAATAACATAATCAATAAAATATATTTTTTAAAAAGCAGACATACAAGGCCACACAGTGTAGGACTCTGATTATAGGAAATGTCCGGAACTGGAAAATCCACAGGCAGGAAGCTGGTTAAGGGTTACCAGGGCTGGAGGAGGTGGAGGAGGAAGGTAATGAGAACAATGCTTCATGAGTCAGGAGTGGGAGGGTGGGGTTCCTTTAACGGTGAGGGAATGTTTTGGAATGAGAATGTGGTGGTAGTTGCATAGCATTGTGAATGTATTAAATGGCACAGAATTGTTCCCTTTCAAATGGTTCATTTCATTATGTAAAGTTCACCTCAATGAAAACAAAACCTGTTAATGAACATGTAGCTAGATAGAAAAATGCAGACCAATTAGCAAAAATTTCCATGGAAGTAAAAGTCCCAAATCTTGCAGCATGCAAGGAATCTGTCATGACCAAGCGTGACTTGGCCAGAAAAGCACAGAGGAGTCAACCTCAGAAAATCAGGGCAATTTACGTCTGTGTGCTGATGGGCTTGCTGCTGACACAGGTACTTGTTTTCACTCCAATAGCATGTGTGTATTTTACACAGTCAGACCTGGAAGGTGCTCATACACACACAGCAGGCACATCCACTAAGAACCCTGGCAGTCTTTAAGCAGAGCATTCACCATGCAGGAAGGAGCTTTGGAAAATACTGGCACATTTCACACATGTGTAAAGAAATGAAGATGGGGCCCTGGCTGGTATAGTTCAGTGGATTGAGCACGGGCCTGTGAACCAAGGGATCGCGGTTCGATTCCTGTCAGGGCACATGCCTGAGTTGCAGGCTAGTTCCCAGCAGGGGACGCATGAGAGGCAACCATACATTGATGTTTCTCTCCCTCTCTCCCTCCCTTCCCCTCTAAAGATAAATAAATAAAATGTAAAAAAAAAAAAAAAAAGAAATGAAGATGGGAATAGGAATTCACCTTTACAAACAGATTCAGCCCAGAACAATACACATGCCATAAGTCACCCACTTAAAATGTCAATGGTTTTTAGTATATTCACAGGTAAGTACAACAGTCACCATGATCAACGTTAGAACATTTCCATCACAAAGAGAAACCCACCCATACCCTTTAGCTGTTACCTCGTATCCTGCTACTACTCCAGGACCTACACAACCACTAATCTTTCTCTATAAATGTACACTCTGGGCATTTTGTACACATGAAATCGTATAGCACTGACCTTTGCTTCTTTCATTTAGCATAATGTTTTCAAGTCTCACCCACATTGTAGCAGGTGTCAGACCATCTCTCCTTTTTATGGTTGATTAGTATTTTAGTGTATGGATGGACCATATTTTGTGTATTCACTCATTCCATCCAGGGACCTTCGGGTTGGTTCTACCCTTTGGCCATTACAATTGTGCCGCCCTGAACATTTGTGTGCAACAAATATATATTTTTTAAGATTTTATTTCTTTATTTTTAAAGAGAGGGAAAGGAAGGGAGAAAGGGAGGGAGAGAAACATCAATGTGCAAGAGAAACATTATTGGTTACCTCTTGCATGCCCCCAACTGGAAACCTGGCCTGCATCCAGGTGTATGCCCTGACTGGGAATCAAACCAGGAACCTTTCAGTTTGTGGGACGACAACCAACCCAATAAGCCATACCAGCCCGGGCACAACAAATATATTTTGAAGAAATAATATTTCATAACTCAAAGAACTGCATGAAAGTGGAAATTCCCTACTGTGGAAAAACAGAAGAAAGTATAAGAAAGTCCCTTTTTTCCAAGTTGTTAAAAACTTATATGCTGCTTTATTTGTGTAAGGATACGCTGAAACATCAGATGATACCAGCTAATGACAAAACATAGAAATGAGGCATCGGCTTCTCTAACCCCAGCCACAAGACTGTTAATATGTATTGTCATTACACATTCACTTTGAGATTGTCTCATTCTACCACATAAATAAGAAAGGGGCTAGAAATCAGTAAGTAGGTGATCCTGCCTCTCAGTAGGTACTACCTAGACATCTGTTTGTGAGGATGGTAACTACCCCACTCCCCCAGATGCAGCTAAGCTCTTGAGGACCAGTCCTAGCAACCACAAGATAAGGGGTGCTGGTGGGCCTCTTTAACACAGGGACAAAGAGCAGACAATTATAACAGGGGTGTCCAACCCACGACCTGCAGGCCACATGCAGCCCAGGATGGCTGTGGATGCATTCCAACACAAAATCACAAATTTACTTAAAACATTATGAGTACTATTTTGTGATTACGTGTCACAATGCCATGTAAAATAAAAATATGTATGCTCATGGTATTTGTACCTGTGTGGCTTCGGTTTTACAGTAGTGTGCGGCTTCCAGTGTGTTATCATTCAAGGGCAGGCAGTAGAACTGACACCATCAGACGCTACATATGCTAGTGGTGCCTCAGTGAGGCAGTGATTATCAGTATTTCAAACTGCCATTACAACATTAGACATTTAATGTCATTTAGAAGTCAGGTAAGCATTCTTATTTGATTATTACAGGTATTTCCACACCTCAGCAGCGCCTCACGCATCACCCACCGCACCTTACTATCAGTGGTCTGCCTCGCCCTGCATCAGCAGCTGAGAGGGCTGGGGAAGGGCCCAAACCTTGCTATTTTCCTGTCAGTTAATTGTCATAACAAAAGTAAATAAAGTCCCTTACCTATTATTGTTTTTTTAATTCCAGCATGGTTTCTACAGTATCTCAAAAGAAAAAAAGAATTCCAAAAAAGAAAAATTACAGATGAAGGAAGATTGTTCAATGAAAAGTGGATGAACACTTTTTTATCGAGGCAAATAGTAAGGCAGTCTGCTTAATTTGTAGGGAATTTGTGCAAGTTTTCAAAGACCATGATTTGAAAGACATTACATGCAAAAACATGCTGCCAAATTCACTGTGTATGAAGGATTGTGTCATAAGGACAAAATAACAGAACTGAAAAAAGTCTGTCTTCTCAACAAAAATGTTTTCAAAAAGTTACAACTCAGGTGGATTCCACTGTAAAAGCTAGTTATGTGGTAGCATATTGAATAGCAAAAAAACCCAAAACCATTTAGTGATGGTGAGTTTATGAAGCAATTATAGAAAGTGTGACAGATATAATTTTCTCTGAGAAGAAGGGGGATATTTCTAAAATCAGTTTGTCTCACAAGAGTATAGCCAGGTGAACTGAAGAAACTGGAAAATCTATCGAAAGAAGTTTGGAGAGTAAAGCTGCTGATTTAAAATTTTATGCTTTGGTGATGGGTGATAGCACTGATGCTACAGATGGGACTCAACTTGCCATTCTTATTAGAAGTATTGATGATGAATATAATGTCACTGAAGAAACGGCTTCTTTAGTGCCATTAAAAGACACAACTGAATCAAGAGATTTATATGAAGCAGTAAAAAATATGTTGAAGCAATTTTCTGTGTCCATTGTCAGCATACTTGGTACAGTTACTGATGGTGCCCAGTGATGGTAGGGAAA
>PVKU01005741.1:98250-115750 GCA_004027475.1 Anoura caudifer | reverse complement strand
CCACACGTCCACACCACAGGCTGACCTCGGTCCGTGAGCATGGTGAGATGTGGACAGAGGGCCCTGCGTCTTCAGGACAGGCTGCCCCGATGGGCCAGGCTCCGTCCCACGTGCTCGGCTCTGCCCTGGAGGAACGGGGTGCCGAGCGGGGTGCCCCCAGCGCAGGCGGGGGAAGCCGCCAGCAGCCTCCTTTCTGGGACGCTGCTTCAGAGCTCTCTGCCCTGACCTTCTTCCTGCCCTCGCCTCCCCGCCCACCCCCGAGTCCACGGGCCACCGTTCAGAAATACTGAAAGGCAAAGAGTCGCGATGGATTTTAATCTCGCGAGCCAGCGGAGAAGAATGTCCTTCCTGTGATGAGCTGAACCCGGAGAGCGTGACGAAAGCGCGTTGACATGTATTCCCGGCCGACCACGAGGCCCGGTGGCCGGAGGAGTTCACTGGGAGGGAGATTTGGGGCTTTCGGGAAGACTGGAGGGTGACCGCTGCCCACTGTCCTGCCTGTCCCTCAGCACAAAAGGAATCCTTTGACTCCGGCAGGTCGTGAAAGTGCCTTCTGCGCTCCTGGCTTTTGTGATTCCGGGTCCCTGGGCGGCAGTCCCACGTGGAAGAAGACAGACCTGCCCTGAGGGACATCGGCCTCCGCACAGGGGCTGACGCAAAAGGGCAAGTGACCCTGGCAGCTGCAAGGCGCTGCCCAGCTGCGTGACGTCGGCCCTGCTGCCACCCAGCTAATGAACACAGTCTGTCAGCGAGCTCCCCTCGCAAGCCCTCCGACGGGCGAGGCGCCGGGGGAGGGGCCCCTGGCAGCATGCTGGGGAGTCACAGTTACATTTCAGAGAAAGACGTGGCATTTCCAACTTGCTAAGTGGACACGCGCTGGGGAGAAGGGGCCTGAAGTGGGGACTTGGCTGCTTTCTTTGCTGCCGCTGCCAAGGGGCGCATGACCACAGGTGTGACATGGGACACGGCAGTTCCGGGGGAAGGTGCCTGGTGCCCTTGGGCAGGAATGGGGGGCCCGGGCATGTGGGAGACACAGGTCAGCAGAAGGCTGCAGGAGGAGTGTCCGTTCAAGGCCATGTCCCGCACCCCAGCCTGGGAGTCCACTTTCCACCAGGATGGTGGGCCTGGCAGGGGGTTTCTGCATCCGAGGTGCCCCCAGTGAGGGCCCCGACTGTGCGCAGGTGACCAGTCCCACCCGGAGGGGACACCCCTCCGCAGGGGAAACCGGAGCCCACACGACCGCAAAGTCCGACCAAGGCCCCGCCCCGCATCTCCGCGGCACGGTACCTGTCCTGAGGCAGCGCCGCCCCCGCGAGCGTGGCCACTGTGGGGAAGATGTCCATGTTGCTGGTGGGCGCGTCGACCTCCAGCCCGGCCTCGATGACCCCCGGCCAGCGCAGCAGGCCTGGCACACGGATGCCTCCTTCCCAGTTGTTGCCTTTTCCTCCTGGAAGGCAAAGCGCAGGCAACAGGGAGACCTGAGTCTTCCCCAGGCTCACGTCAAGGCATCCGTAAACAGGCAACGCAAATTTTGCAAGGGCGCAGAAAACGTGGCGGTGAAAAGGCAACCCAGGAGGCGGTCGCTGCTGTGTGTCATGCACGCCGAGCGCTACCTGGGGTCCCGGACGATGGCCTTGTCACCAGGGAGCCTCGGCAACAGAGCACAGGGCCAACAGTGGCATCAGCGTTCCAACCCATGCCTACTTTGCACCGGCCGCGGTGAGCGAGCGCAATGGTGGCCCCCCAAATTGCCCACACCCCATCCCCGAAACCTGGGGCTACGGGACCGTGTGTGGCTAACGGGGAGGCTACTGAGACTCTCCGTGTGGGTCTGGCGCCATCGCCGAGGTCCTTGCGGGGGGCGGAGGGGAACATGTGGAACAGGAGTGGCAGGGGCTGTGGGGACAGAGGCCCCGCGAGAGGCTGCGCTGCCGGCTTTGGAGGTGGGCAGAGGGGACCAGCCGGGCAGCCAGGTGATGGGAGAGGCTGGAAGCGGCAGCGAGCGCGCTCTCCCCGAGAACCTGCACAGGAAGCACCCCGGCTGGACGCCAGCAGGGCCCAGCGTCCACCTCTGACCTCAAGACAATGAGACGGCACACGTGGCTTTGGGCCACCCAACTGGCGGCCGCTCACTGTTACGGCAAGCCCCCGCTCACAAAGAACAATCGATGAGCAACGGGGTTGCCGCTGGCCCGCGTTTAGGAAGGTGCAGTCACCCCAGTTCCCAACCGCCGCTCGGGAACGACGTTCTCCTTCTCACCCCTTCCACTCAGGTCTGCAAACGCCCACCATGACCACAAAAGGCCTGTCCCCTGTGCCCCTGTCGGTCACCAGCCTTCCTCACCGGCGTCAGCCAGCACCAGCGGGTCACCTGTGCCTGGGCTGAGGCTCTGCAGCCTGGGTATGTCCCGGCCCTAAGGAGCGCACTGCTTGCTGTGACCCGACCTTGCAACCTGGCGGGCCTGGGGCAGGGAACGAGGCAGCGGGGGGGACCGGCGTGGGAAAGGCAGCCTGGAACCACGTGTTCGCAGACACGGGAGGCTCTAAAACAAAACGCAATCAACGCTCTCCACGCAGGCCGTGTCCTCGTGGAGACCGGGCCGAAACACCCGGATTTACTCCCCGGGAGGATGCACGTGGCCCCATGGAGGACTCTGGGTTTGTGTCCCGCACACTAGGACACAGCGTGTGTGCCTCTGGGTTCTGCGGGGCGCACGGCAGACATCTCCGCCACTTCGAACAGTCCCGTGTTCGGTGGCAGAGGCAGGAGAAAGCCCTGAGCACGGCCAGGCGTCCGCAGAGGCCGCCGACGCTGTGGGGCCGAGGCCGGCGTGGCCCGTGGGAGAGCCGGGGGGAGGCCAGGGCCCATGCGCGTCCTCACCTTTGTAGATCCCGTTACTGCCTCCGTGGACTTCTCCTTTGGTGGTCACTTCTTCCACGTGGGCCCCTTGGTCCGACGAGAAGTACACGAGGGTGCTGTTCGTCAGCCTCAACTCCTCCAGGACGTTCAAGATCTGCCCTGAAGGGAAGAAAACGCTCCCTGTGAAAACGGTTCGGTCTTCACAGAGGAGATGGAGCCAGGTGCCCTGTGGACCTGTCTGCCTGTGCCTTAGGGCAGGAAGGAGAGACCCTAGCGTACACTGCTCTGCCTGGCTGATGGTGCAGAGCGCAAGGGGCGATCGGGGCAGGCCCCAGCGGGGTCTGACAGCAAGCACAGTCAGTCACTGGACCACGTGGCATCCATAAGCATCCCTGGGGGCCCTGGGCAGCGTAGGGCGATTCTGCAAAGAGACCCCATAAAGCGTTCCACGGAAGTCAGGCTCATCGGTCATCGGCTACGCGGGGAACCTGCCAGAAGACCGAGGCCAGCTGTCCGTGGCGCTTCAGTTACCAAGAAGCCTCGTACTTTGTCCTCACTGACTGGAAAAAACAAACAAAGAAACAGCCAAACTTGATGTCCCTCTTGTATGAAAAAAATCTGTCTACGGATATTTTGTGATGAATTACTTCTTATAATTCTTACAGTAGCTACTCAAGTGCCAAACCACCCAACACAAAGATCAATACTCCTCACCCGTTCCTCTTCCTTGTCCTCGCCTTCTTTCCCCAAACCTAACCTTGCGTCCTGCCGACAAGTAACGGCGCGTCAAACCAACACCACCACCGTGAAGAACCAGCCACCAGCACCATTCAGCTCCGTCCACGCACATGGGATCTGCTCACATGTTGTCCTGTTTATACCACACGGAGGCCCACGAGTACAGACATTTGTTTTTGTCATGCACTCGGCAGAGGACAGCAGCGATGCTGCCTGAACATGAGCGAGCGGCTCAGTTTCCCACAGGGAGGAGGTGAGGAAGCCAGGAAGCCAGGAACCCAGAGCGAGGTCTGACTCCGAACGCAGACCCCCAAGCTGCATGAAGGCTCGTGGATGGACTCACCGAGGAGCCCCGGGCAGTGACAAGGACGTGAACCGGGGAAATGAGAGCTATGCCCCGGAACACCCGTACACGATACACACGGCAGCCACTGTCTTCTTCCGGTGAGTGCAGGACGAGGGTGAGGATGGGCTGCAGGTTAAATCCGTGTGCATCGAGGGCACAGGAGAATTTCTGAACATCCCTGCCCACTTCTATGGATGCCTAAGCTGTTCCCTTTGGGAAAAGAGACGCCAGATGAAGATTTAAGAAGCGGCTGACTGGGAGGCTATTAGGAGAATGCCGGGCGTCGCTGGTGGCCGAAATAGTTGCTGACTGCAAGCACGTCCGACACAGCACGTCGGGCATGCCGCCTGCAGACATGCCTGCACCCCCGGGGGACCGCCTCTGCCACCTGGCCCAGGAAGGAGAGAAGGAACGCAGACTCAGCGCCCCCAGGAGGTGGCACGGGGGACTCCCGATGCACGAGCAGGACCACATCGTTTGCAGCAAGATGAGCTTTTGCTGTTTGATTCTCAGGGCCGCCCGCGGGAAGATGTCCCATCTTTCCTCAGTTTTTTTTAACTGCTGCGATAACCATTCCCAGAAGGCTCGCCATGTCTGTAAATGCCCTGCTCAGGACCAAGGAACGAGACGCGTGCGGCCCGTTGGAGGGGTCTGTCTCCGGTGACAGGTCACCACCCCCAGGCACACTTTCACCGTGCTGCTGCCAAAGCCAAGCACACTCAGGTGCGGGCCTGGGGTGACTCGGCTCTCATGGGAATGTAAGCCCCCCATCACTTCGAAAACAGCAATCAGTTTAGCGGGCTGAAAGAGGAAGAACCAATAACACCATGGGATCCCCACTTCCGTTTGGAAGAACAAGTGCCCCTTTGGCTCGTACACACGTAATTTGTAAGCGAAAATGACCGACTGGGCGGGTCACAGGGGACAGCTGGTTTCCCTCCCTTGGGCTGTCACTAGCATTTTGCAGCCACGCACCCGCATTTCAAAGGGCATCCACCTGTCACGCCTTTACAACTGTCCCGGCACGAACGAAATCCTGCGCAGAGAAGCCTGTTTTAGAAATGTGACTCCCACGATCACATCTACAGACACGAAAACCGGCCCACACCTGTTCATGGCAGGTTTGCGTTCAACCGCCAAAGCCTTGGAAGCTGCCAAGCGGTCCTTCGGCAGGTGACGGATAAGTAAGGCGTGCTCCATGAAGACACGGGGGTAGGCTTCATCCCCACACAGAAATGGGCGACCGAGCCACGAAGAGACATTTGCATGCGAAAGACAAAGCGAAAGAAAGCAGCGTGAAGAGGCCACGCGCTGTATGGTTCCCACGGGACCCTGCTGTGGAAGGGACAGAACTATGCAGACGGCACCAACATCGGTGGGTGCAGGTGTCTGGGGGATGCTGCGGGGAGAGATAAGTGGGCAGATAAGTAGCATTCGTCCAAGCCCATACGATGGACAACCCAATCAGTGCACCTTAACGTAAGCTATGGATGTCGGCTGATTGACAAATGGGTCGATGTTGGCTCATCGGTTGGGATGCACGCACCTCACGAATACAAGACAGTGCAATGGCGATTGTGTGTGAGTGTGTACGGGGACACTCTCTGTGAATTTCCTGTTCCACGAAAACTGCTCAAGAATAACGCACGGCTATTCTTACAATGCCTGTCGAGCGCGGTGTTGAGACCAGACTTCCCCATCTTGCTTCCAACGTGTGTTTGTCCAGCCCGTGCTGACCACCGCCATGGGCTGGACGTGGGGGCCATGGCAAGAAGGCAGGGACATTGTTCATCCTGGAGGCCTGCTGAGACAGGGATGGGCCCTCTGTCCAGGCCAGCAGCACCTCCTGCTGACACCGTCCGGCGGTTTCCAGCTCCACACACCTGCCACTGCGTTTATTTACCGCACCGGTTCCCTCCACTAACACGCACCTTCCTCCCTCCCCAGCCCCACGCCCCTCCCTGCTTATCCCTGCAAATCCTCCATCTCAGGAGGCCATACGGTTTGTACGGGAGCCCCATCAACCTTTGCTGCTCACTGGCTGGAGCGCTAGCTTTCTCGTTTTCAACAAACACATCACCTACGGCGGGGGCTGGGATTCGCACGAGCGCATCTTGCCCAGGCCACTGGACAGATGGCGAACTCTGTGGTTCAGCGGCTGCAGAGACGGCCCCATTTCTGGTGTCCTTTCTGTCCCCACCTTCCCCCCCGAAACACCAGCCCTGGACCCCACTCTGCTTCGGTCCCAAGCCAGAATCTCATCTGCGAAGCCCCGGGCCCACGAATCTCTTCCTTCTTCACAAGATTGATCGCTCACGGTGGGGCAAAGCAGGTTGACAGCGGTCCGTACGGAAAAATCACAGAAGGAATCACAGCACGAGAACAAAGCCTGTTTTGTGGACTCCCACCAGGAAGCCTCCTTTGGCCCCACCCTGTGCAAAGTTCCAGCATGTTTCTCTCCTAAAACTTCTGAACAGGACTCTCCCCTGGGCACCGACGTCCCTACAGTCCTCTTGCTTCCAGAGCCGCGTAGCACAAGTCAGAGGCCTGCAAACATTATTTTTAAGGAAGGCTCTCGAAGTCTAATGATACCAATTTAGATAGGATGATAGTTTTGAATTGCCGAGGGTGGGTTGCAAGACAGCTTAGAGATGAGATGCTTTATTTCCAAAGCTTTCTCATCATGTTCCCTGAAGGAAAAAAAAACACACACACACAAAATAAACTATGGCGACAGCAATTTGTTATTTCAGCGGAGAAAAAACAAGAGGGAGCGTATCAAAAAGTGAGAACTTCCTGACCAGACTTTCACAGCCCTAAAGGAAGAAAACCTGGAGATGCGGAGATGTGGCTCCTTCCTCCTCCAGGTGCAGATGTGGGTTCCAGAGGAAGATGAAACCCTCGAATTCCTCCGCTCCCCGCGGTCATTCCATCCTGCAAACAGGCGTTAATGAAGCCGCCGTGGGGAGCCAGCACTGGGACAGAAAGGCCTTCGCAAGCACAGGCGGAGTTCCGTGTCTCAGCTGAGGGGGGCGCTGTGCCATGAAACCGAGAGCTCGCACTGGCTTCCGGGTCCTGCAAGAACTGGGCCTGGGTCCACCTTGGCCTGCCCCCGGGGAACATTTTGCATCCACGCTGGAGATTGTAACCTGCGCTAGCAGAGCGAGCCGGGAGGGGGAGAGGAGGGAGGCGTCCGAAGCACTCGGCCTGGGACGGGTCCCGTGTCCAGCGCCCGGCGTCCCGCAGCCCTCACAACGCCGCGGGGAAATCGGTCCAGCGCGCACGGGACGCATCGGGGTGGCCACGGCGCAGATGCCATCCCCGCCCCGTCCCTTCACAGGACGCCGCACACTCACCCGCAGGCCAGTGCATTGTCCCTCAGCTGCAATTGAAAAGGCTTCTTTAAACAAAACATCGTCCTTCCTCCCGGAAGCCTTGTGACGTCAGCGGATTTGGCTGTTTCCTCTGCCACGCACGCACACTGCCAACTGGAGCGAACGTCTGCGGAGCCTCAGGCTCAGGAGGGGAAGGCAAGAAACAGCTCCTTCAGCCGCCCACCAGAAATAATTAAGAAAGAATTCCCACCTCCTCAGTGCAATTCTCGGGAATACAGGCAACTGTGACATGTTCCCCTGAAGTCCTTTGTCTGGCCCAGCGGTGACTGGGGGGCCTCGAAGCTTCCCGCTGTGTTGAGAACTGAACACTGGGGAGAGGATCTAATCGCAGCACCTGCTGGGGGCTGCGCCTCTGCCTGGGCGTGGGAAGTGCCCGGCGTGGCTGACGTTTTTCATTACATATCCTGGGGTGACAGTAGTTCATAAAATGCCATGAGTGTCCAGGGTGCAGCTGCACGATGCGTCATCTGCACCCCGCACCGGGTGCCCAGCGCCCAGAGGCGGATCTTCGGGACCTATGCCCGCCGCTCTCCCGAATCCGTCACAGAGCGGCCGGAGACACTGGGCTTCGGGATGTAAGTAACTCTTCAGATGCTGGCTGCACACCAAGGGCTGAGGTGGCATTCCAAAGAAAACTATTGCGAGATGTTCCCAGCAGCTAAAAAAAATGGGGGCAAGATGGTGGACTCGAGCACACCGGGCATTTCCACAGGCAGCGCGGTGACAGAATGCTGGCCTCTGTCACCAGGAACGACTGAGCGAGCACAGAGAAGGGGTGCAACTTTGTCACGAATGACCGAAGCCGCGTGCATGCGCGCCTGCCGCCGCCGATGATGGAGGAGCTGGGTGACCACCCCAAAGACCTTGGCTTCGAGGAGGAACCCTCCCCAGCAGCCCGGGGCACCAGAAGAGGCCAGGACACGGAAGGCTTCCTTGGTGTAGCTGTCTTGAGTCGCTGAGTGTTTCGTTATTGCCATGGTGGTGGTTGCTGCCGGGGGGCCGTGGCTGTTCCTCAGATTATGAAAATACTGCCAGATATCCTATTAATACTGTTTGAATTAATTGGTCAGCAGCCTCTTTGATGATTTATGATGCTATCTTCTTTATGGAAATGATTTATAAACGTGGTAAAAAAAACTGTTCGTTTTACTTTGAGATGTAAATGCAAGGCAAAACAGCATCTGAGGCAGGCTCGACACCGTGAAATTAAGCTCCCAGCTTTGCAAAAGTGGTAAGATTATTACAGGCTTTGTGAAGCCCAGAGGTGGATGATTTATAAGCTAAATTAATTTACAGCGGCCAGCTCAACATTCGACACAACGCACAGGCAAATACGTATCACGGCCCACCTTCGGGTCTGCCGTGGCCCTGCCTGGCACCTGCGGATCCTTTCACTGTCTTCTGCTGCGCTGTTTGCGTGCCCGGGCCAAGGTGGGAAACAGCCGCTCTCTGCAGAAGCTTCACGATCTTCTCACCCACGCGTATTTGGTGGGAACTCCCGTAACAAGAAGCGAAGAGACGGAAAAACCCACGCATCGCAGGCTCCCTCATTCTGTCGGCTTATCTGCTGCCCTGCTTCATGGTAAGCTTTGCAGGTGTGCACACCTGAAGCACACGTTTAACATCGAGAACAGGCTGACAGAGGGGGAAATAAATTGTTGAAGATAAGGACTGAGCTGTAAGAACAGGGCATTTAAAATTAATGCCGGCGAGAGCAGAGTCCCAGAGAGACATAGTATGTAAGCGGTGTGTCAGCTCTGTGGGCAAATGGGTGGGTCGGACGACGGGGCCAAGGAGCAAGAGCGTGGAAAATGGTCTCAATGCTGACACCCACACAAGACGGGAGCAGAGGGACAATTAATTCAACGGACTTCTCATCTTTGAGTCCCTTGTGGCCACAGGTTGCCTTTGTCCCAGACCACAGATGAGCTCTTGGTGCCAGCTCTGCATGAGCAATTCCCTTCTCCCCGGTTTACGGCTGGCCTTCTCAGTGTTGCCCGGGGAACAGGCGGCCCCGCCCAGGCACCTGCATCTGGGGTGCCGCCCAGACACGCGCTTCAGACGAAGAGCCGCTTCCAGCCGGCCTCTGGAGTGACTCCCAGGTGAGAGACCAACACCTGCCGTCCAGGAGAATGAAGAGCCTCCCGTGGGGTGAGCTGGCCCGTGGCGCGCACGCAGACAAGCTCATCCAGGGCCAACGCAAGTAAGTGTCTGTAGTACCTGCTAAAGTATTAGGTTTGTTGCGTGCAAAGACGGCAGCAGACGAATTTATGTTTTGCAAGGGAGATGCCACCGCTGCTCACTAACATGAATTGTCACAACTCCATGTGTGAGGTTGCGGTCAAAGAGTCCCCGATTTTCACCCGGACCTCAGGGACCGTGACCCTCCCTGACCAAGGCCATCTGCGCTGCCCACAGCCCTGTGCAGGCGCATCCACAGCTCCATGAGGATGAAAGCACAAAGGATTCCCAACACGGAAGCACGGACCTTCTTGGGGATAAGATAATTCCCTCTACTTCAGAGTAACTTGTAACGTCCCCTCACGTCCGTCTTCCTCGTGGCCTGCCCGAGACGCAGCTCGAAACACGGCCCAAACGTCACCTTGTATCACCGCAGCCAGATGCGCTTCCTCAAAGCCCACGCTCCAAGCTGCAAGGGGCGTGAAAGGAGCTTCCTTCCTGCGGGATTTCTTCCTTCTCGCACACGGCGTATTCACTCTCTGCGTAAGTTGGATTCTGCAGTGGCTGGTGCTGATGGAACTTGGCAGGTGGAAATACCGAGGCTGACCACGCTCCCTGACAGGCCGTCCCGCCGTCCGATGACCCAAATAAAAGGACGTCACACACTGTGATGGTGTCGTTTTCATTCTCTTCTGGCCACTGTGTGACTTCAGGGGAAAACTGTTACGACAAGTGTTCTCTCTCAGACAATTCTCTGGAAGCTGGAAAAGGGGACGTGGGTGGGCGTCCGAGTTTCCCGTGACCGACAGAAAGGTCGGCATCACCGAGAATTTGCTTTAACACTTAAGTCATCGGTAATGCACAGCAGCCATCCTCCCCCGAATGACACGCAGTGCGGGTGCCTGCCGTGAGGGACCGCCCAGGAACCAAGGTCCGGGCGACCAGCAGCGAGCCCCCAGCTAATTCCAGAAATGGTGCAGGCTGGAGGCTGGCTGCCTGTCCGTGTCCACGTGAGTGGCAGAGGCAGGGAGTCCCCGCGGACAAGCTCACTGTGGCGTTGAGGAGTTGCGTGTGCTCACATCCTGCTCCATAACCTCACTGTCCTTGGGTCCTATTGCTTGGGAGCACACGAAATAACCTGCAGACTCCCATCCTAAAGAAACACCTTCACCAACACTACGGGGATTCCTTCCAAGGCTAGACACAGAGCGACCGCGCGTCCCAGCGAGTCCGCTTCTAAGTATTCGCCTGAGGACAATGAAAGCATTACCTGGAGAAGGCATTGGCAGGACTGTGCTCCGGGCGGTGTTTCGGCATCCTGCAGAGATGGTGCAGCAGGCTATGGCCCCTGCCCAGGCTGCTCCAGCTGTTCACCTGCACCTCCCTCGGGACACCCACTTGTCCCTGCCTGTCTCCTTCCAGGTCTCCTGGAAGCATCTTAACTCCCTTAGCAGCCACAAGTTTTCTTAAGTGTTACCATAATTGTGTCTCTTGCCCAAGATTCATTAGGCATAGTGTCAGCATCCAAAACATAACCAGGGAACGAACCAGCTCCTTCCCCATGGTCTAGTGCTGAGTGGCCACCTGCGTGACGCGGCCTTTCCCGGTCCCCGGGCGGCCAGAGGTGGGCGAGGCTCTGCCCGGCTGCCTGCGCAGCCCCCACAAACTCTGCAGCCTGAGGCAGGTGCATCCAACCTTCCCCAAGCCTCACCTGCCTTCCCCACCGGACAGGAGCGGGGACCTGGCCACAGAAGCCGTGCACAGCACGGAGCGGGTGAAGGTCACGGCCGGGCGCGGGGCACGCAGTGCAGAGCTGGTAGCCGTGACTATGGAGGGAGGCTGACCTCACCTCGACCTGCCTCAGAGCTGCAGGGTTTTGCCCGTGCCTGCGTGGTTCCACAGCGAACGAACCCCCTCCAGGGCTATTGAACTGTGCCCGACCGGTCAGTCTTTCCCCAGCCATTAGTGCAACACGAGATCCGCAGCCGCCCAGCCGAGGAAGGCACTAACCACCCCCGGTGCTTCTGTGGGAGCTGCCCCTGGGGCGTGGGGCCCTCCTCTGAAGTTAGTCCATAAGCAAGCAGAATGATGCCGTCCACTGCTAGACGATAACACAGGGCCCTTCTCAGAGGGAAGGGATGACCCTCAGCATGCTTGAGTGGAGCGGACTGGCAAAGTAGCAGAACCGCCCTGACAAATGAATGCCGTGGGGTTTCCTTTTTGGCAACAAACAAACAAACAAAGAAACAAAACAACAATGAAAATAACAAACCTCCAATTAACCACTCATCTCTTCACATTAGATAAGATGCCAAATGCAGATCGGAAAGACTGAAAACATGCTCCTTGTTCTGTTCGAGGGAGACCAGTCATGAAAACAGTTGGAAGTCGTAGTTTTAATAAACTCAGAGTAGACATCCTATCAATGAATGTCTAAGTGTGGCTGTGCCAGCATGGGCTTGCTCGTCGGCGAACCGAGTCCTGGGACTTTGTAAGAAGCCTGTTCCATGGGAACATCACAGGCATGAAAGACATAAAGTGTTCCACTGGTTCGCACCACCATGCATTCTCCTCGTCTGCTCCACAAAGCAGCGGAAAATGGAGCGGATCGACGTGCAACATTTCGGAAGGAAAAGTCAAAGGAGGCAGGCTTGGCTGCGAAAGCCCTGAGGAGAAGGCATTCTCTTCAGAGATATCACTGCGGGGGGCGGGGGGCCGCTGCGTTTGTTTTCCCTGAGCCCCTCATCTGCCCCCATTTCTGCTGTTTTACAGAAGCACCCAGCAATGCGGGAAAGCAAGCCCACCGACGTTGAACTCGCCTGCTTGGAATTCCTCCTGCGCGGATGGATGACGGACGGGCAGCCTGGCGACTCAAGCCAGGTGTCAACTTCACAGAGACAGTTAAAGAGTTAGAAGTCAGGACACAGGGCCCGTGTTCTTGTTTCTTGGGACGGTGCTCTTTCCAAAATTTAAACAAAGCACAAAACAAACAAACAAACAAAAACGAAAAGAGAAGGAAAAGCAGAACTCGTTTCTGCAGCCACTGAGGCAGCAAGGGGGTATCATCACCTTCACTTTGCTGCGTCACGCAGAGCGATGAGCACGTGATCGACCCCTCGGTTCAAGCACACCTGAAGCTAAAACTAATACAAGCCACACTGGACGGAAACTGGGATGGAGCAATAAAATTTAAAAAAGAAAACTACCCTCAACAGCAAAAACACCGCGGCGATGTTCAAGGATTTCTCTAACGCCTAGGCTGGAAGGTTAGACACAGCCCATGTAGCACACAAAGAGAACAGGAAGGAAAAACAAGAGACAAAAAAAAAAAAAAAAGGAAAGAAAGCAAATACACAAAACTCTCAAGCGGCCTGGCTGACCAGTGACATTTGGACCATGTTGTCCAGACGGACCGAGCGATGCCGACCCAAGACCGTGTCCCTACAGAAGGCGAACGGCACGGGAGGTTCAGGGCCCGGCGGTTCCCCAGGCCTCGCTTCACCCACTTGTTCTCCCTTCCCTGGCACGACAGGGTCAACGCAAGACCTGCTTGCTCCCTGGGCAAGAGGCGGGCAACCAGAGAAAACGTGCTCCTGGTTCCTCACACGGATATGCGAGCCACGTCCCGTACAAACAGCCTGGGTAACAAGTCTCCCCAGGCCTCTGCAGGAACAAGACGCGCCACGTCGAGAAACAGGGTCTCCAGGAGAAGGAGAAGGGAGTGCAGAACAAGGACACGCAGAGTGAGTCCTCGAAGATGCGGCAAGAGGAACACAAGCTCCAGAAGGAGCACACGGAGAGCCCTGCGGCAGCGATGACACCCCGGGCGCCCCCAGCAGACCCCGTGGGAGATGCACCCAGGCCGCTCCCGGCCGTGTGCCTTCCGCACCGCAAACCCACCACCACTTCGACTGTGCGCCGGACAACGTGCTGCCCACGTGTCACCGTTACTAGACTCCGTGCGGGGAGGACTCAGGCTTCGGCCCTTTCTCCGTCCATCTCTTCCAGCACCAGCCCCCGCAGACCCAGAGGTCCCTGGGGGGGTTCCCCTCCCTGGCGGAACAAAACCAGTCGCACCGTCTAAAAAGGCATCGGGGATGAGGAGGAGGACACCCACCCACAGCGACGCAGCTGGAAGGGAGAGGAGACTCGGCCACGGGTGGAGGACGCAGGGAAGGAGGACACACATACCAACGCTCCAGTCCATTTCCTCGGCCGCGTCCCCGTAAGCGCCGTGCTGGCTCTTCCCGGCAAAGTCCTTGGACGCGAAGAGGGCCGTGTGCACCTGGAGGCAGGAAAAGACGAGCAGGAAGGGAGTCTCGGCATTCCTGGGGGGAAACATCCGACAGCAGCGTCAGCACACCTGCCGCCGTCCTCCTCGGGGCCCGGCTCTCCTGGCACCGCCGCTGCCTGACGGCTCAGACAACGCCACGCGATGAGGCGCGAGGTGGGGCCTTCTTTATTCGGGGGGAGGGAAGGGCCACGCGGGGTCTCTATGCAGAGACTCGCCGTCCAACTCCACGAGCGGCAGACCGAGCCGCCAGGTGTGCCGTGGAGACATTCTCCAATCACAGCGCAACACCGCGGAGGATGGCCGGCCGGCTGGCTTCCTGAGTGTGTGGTGATTCAGAGGAATCCCAACAGCTTCAAACGGCTGTTCTCTTCGCAACACACGCACCCTACGACCCAGCCGAGACAGTATCTTGACTTGTCACTTCCTACACCAACACCTTTCCAACGTCAGCTCAACTGTATGTTCTTCCACACGACTACCTCTGACGACAGAACGCCTCTCCCGAAATTAACACCCCATGGTGAACACGGGCATTGGGGAAGCTACGTGGAACCTTCCTTGAACCGGCCCAAATCTATAATCTAGAGAGTTCCGCCGCATTGTGAACGCATCGATTAGTTCAGAGTTCACCTAAATGCGCTTGGCTGGAGTTGGTGAGAACACCCAGAGGCCGGTCAAGAGTTGTGAGTCCCTGTCCAGGTTGAGCCAGTGTGGGGGGCCTGGGGGTCTGTGTCCCAGTTGGCGGAAAGGGGTCACCGCTTGTTGGCCCCTGAGAAATGCACTTGTTGGCTGCCTTTCAATTTCACGTAATAAGCTCAGTCTGCAGCTTTGTCTGGGAAGTTCCTTTCCTGCTAAAAGGGAATAGTGAGTGGGTGTCTTTTGGGGTGCAGGCGGCGTGCCCCCTTTGCCATGCAGGTGGATTCTGCTCTGGGAGATGCACCCAAGAAGCCCCGATGCCCAGAGGACGCACGCCCCACAGGCAGCCGCTGTTCCACTCTGGGAACAGCCCGAGGCGTCCCCGTCACCATGGCGTGAGCGCCCTGCGTGAGCGCGGCCGGGCATCCCTAAGAACCCTCCAGTTCCTCCCCACGGAAGTCACGGCAGGGGTTCCTTGCCACTGAAAGTGTGTTAAGGACGACCCGTGTGTTGGGTGGCGGTACCGTTTACACCATGGGCGGGGGGGGGGGGGTGTGAGCTCAGCAGGTAGCTCTCCGTACCAGCATCTCCCCACAGAGCCTTTGATCCCAATGGGAGAAACTCGGGGTGAGGATCGTGGCCGCGCACGATTCTGGTCCCAAAGCGTTTCCCTCCTCGACTTGGGCACAGGCACCGGAGCCCCGGGGCACGCGCCCCGCCTGTGTGGCTCAGCGCGCCACGTGGGGGGCGCGTCACGCACCCCTGAAGCCCCCTGGCCTCCTGTGCCTGGCCTTCGTGTCTTCACACGTCACCTTTGCAGCTCACGCAGCGCTCCTGGAGGACACCTCGTTTCCACCACACGGTTTAGGGGGAAACGGGGAGCGTGCACACGACTTTCCTCGGGAACTGCCCGGGAGCCCTGCCCCCAGAATGCTCCCGTCTGTCCGGCGGCGCCGCGCCACCCACCGTCGGATGAACCGGGCGGCGTCCTCCGTCAGCCTCCGCGTCAGGTCGTCGTAGGACAGCGGCTGCTGGGAGATGTCGCGGTTGCGCAGCAGCAGGCAGTTGAGGGGCCGGAAGTAATGCACGAAGGCCAGCAGGGCGCCGAGGATGCCGGCGGCCAGGACCAGCAGGCAGGCGAAGACCAGGCCGGGCACGCGCAGCAGCCCCAGCCCGCGCAGCGCCGCCAGCGTGAGCAGCGCGATGGCGATCACCTGCAGGGGCACGAAGGCCAGCAGCCGAATGGCGGACGTGAACACGCTGCCCTGGCCGGGCTTGCAGTCCCGCAGGTTGGTCACGGGGATGCCGTGGAAGTAGTCGAAGCCGTGGCTGGACGGGTGGTGGCAGAAGTCGCTGTTGTTGCGGCAGTGGGTTCCCAGGTGCCACTTCCCTGCGGAGACACGGGGGCCCCTGGCTCAGTGCCCCGAGGCGCCCTGGCCGGAACATGGGCAGCTTCCCCTTCCCACACGCTGAAGAGGAGGAGGAGGAGGAAGGAGCCTTCTGCCTGCTTGTCGGCCAACATCCTCTTTTCCACTACCCCCCCCCTCCAGGTTCCTGCTTCCTTTTCTACACACGCAAGGGTGTTCACTAGTCTCTCTACCGGAGAACAAGAACTAAAACTAGGCACTGGGAAAAAACGTAAAAGAAATCAAGACAAAACCTGACATACAGGATCCAGCACAAATCACGCCCCTTCCTAATGACGTAAAAATCTTGTATTAGCACATCGTAAGCGTGCAATTGCGTAACATAGCGATGCCGCCCACAGGCACACCCTGGGGCATTTTAGGTGAAATGTTCAGGTTGCCCTGCGTCTCGTGCGAGACACCCACGTACCCGACCACGCACCCTAAACGAGCCGTACTTCGGGCAGACTCTGCACTGAATGAGCCTATGTAACTGTATGGAAGACACGCATGTTCTTCTGAGATAGATGTGTGTGTGTGTGTGTGTGTTTAACACACTTTCTTAAAGTGAAAGCCTTGGAACTGACTTGACTGTGCCACCTGAATGTTAAAATTGGAGATGAATCCTTTTCCAAAAATCGGCCCCCGAGGCATGAGGAAATCGTACTCGGAACTCAGCAATTATTTTAAACACCTATGAACATTTCTGATGAAACGTTAATTACACCACTCAACTAGTGAGTGCCTCACCAAAGGGAAGAAAAAGGGTGATGGTTTTACAACAACATGGGAGGGGCACAAGAAGGGCAGCTGCAGCCGATGAGAGTTTGTGGGATCCGCCTTAGGCATCCAAGGCGATCCACTAAAGGGGGACCCACAGTTCCCACGGGCGGCACAGAAGCCACGCGGCAGTGTTGACTGAGACAAGTTGCTGTAGGACCAAGTTTTGGAATGAAAAAAGAAAATGGAGGCCCTCATCCGTAGCATGGCGTGTCTGTGGGAATTTGCCTGCTCTGTGTGGCTATAATTATACCCATCATCTACCATCTGTGCCATCTGCCTGTCTTATCCGTGCATCCTCCTGTCGTGCATGGCATCTACGGATCGGTCTGTTCCTGCCTGTGTCCGCCACTTATCTATCTTTCCAGCTACCTGTTGGTCCGTCCATCCATCCATTCATGCATCCCTCATCCACCTCATCTGTTGATCTGTATATCCTTGTCTCTCTCTATCACTCATGTCCTCTAGTTCTCCATCTACCCACACACTCATCTGTATATCCATCTGTCTGGGTGCCCATCATTGCCTACCTATCACCCATCCATCCATCCGTCCGTCCATCCATCTATCCATTCATCTCAACTCCGGTCTAC
Source organism: Anoura caudifer (assembly GCA_004027475.1). Taxonomy (NCBI): domain Eukaryota; kingdom Metazoa; phylum Chordata; class Mammalia; order Chiroptera; family Phyllostomidae; genus Anoura; species Anoura caudifer. Next base: position 98,521 of record PVKU01005741.1, on the reverse strand, counting down.
TATGTATGCATCTATCCACCCACTATCCCTACCTAGCTACCTACCCATCCCCCATCCATCCACTACCCACCTACACCTTCAACTGTACCTCCATCCTTCTTCCTATGTACCCATCCTTCCATCTCTGCATTCATCCATCTGTCTATCTAACCATCTTTCCGTACACATCCATCCATCCATCCATCCATTCATCTTCCCCTCCATCCACCCATCCATCCATTCCCCTTTCCATCCATCCATCCACCCACCCATCCATCCATCCACCCACCCT
>PVKU01005741.1:0-98150 GCA_004027475.1 Anoura caudifer | reverse complement strand
CCCATCCATGAATCCATCCATCCATCCATCTACCCATCCATCCACCCACCTATCCATCCACCCACCCATCCATCTATCCATCTTCCATGTGCCCATCTATCATCCACAAACATACATGCATAACCCCCCCCCGACACACACACACAGAAACACATATCTGTACATTCAGGTAGCCCAGGCGGGAGCACTGTGCTCTAATTTAGAACTCAAATCATTCTGTTCCTGTTTCAAGTTGTGCCCACTGCAGCAGCCATGTGGACTCTGACGTGCTGCCCACCCCCCGAGACCCCCCGGCTCAGCCCGCCCAGGCCCCGCCCCCACCCAGGCCCCGCCCCCGCCCGGCAGCCATGCACACCTATCAGCGCTGTGGCGTAGCCCTGGTTCTTCAGCAGTCTGGCGAATGTCACCTCGCTCTCGGGAAGTCCTCCGGAAGAGGCCAAGAAGAGGAACACCCCACTCCGGGACTGAGACGCCATCCCTGCAGCAGGAGAAAGCCAGCGTCAGGCCCGGGCGCCCGGGAGACGGGGGCTGGGAGGCTGCCCGCGGAGCGGGGAGGCCCAGGGCCGGCGCAGCGGGTACCTGAGCGGATGGGGTACCGGCCCGTCATGAAGGCCGCCCTGCTCGGGGTGCACAGGGGCGATGCTGCCAGGTGCTGCGTCAGCTTCACGCCCTCTTTGGCCAGCCGGTCAATGTTGGGGGTCCTAGGACAGAGGGGCCTCGGTGTTCACGATCGAGTTGAAAGAGCCGCTTTCCCGGTGGATTTTCATAACGAGTCACCGCTCAGTAATCCAGGGATGGTGAGGGTTGCATGGGGTGGGGAGAGAGAGTGGGAGACCAGGAGGGGGACGCAGAACCCCGACCCCGGATGAGCAGGAGCAAACCCGCAAGGAGGCCTCCCTGGCCCGGCTCTGACTCGTTTGGGGCCCTGTTGCCTGCAGAGGGTTCTGAGCTCGGGCCACTCCCCCAGCCCTGGGTTAGAGCTGAGGAGCATGTCTGGAAATGAGCTGGTCTGAGGAAGGGATTACTGTGGTATCTTTCTAGTGACCTCGCCGAGGGTATGCCACAGACAGCCCTCGTTCACACACGGCCACCCCTGCCTGCCTAACGCCTGTGTCTGTGTGGGTCTCCGTGGAGACGCCCACCACGGCGTATCATTGCATGGGCCCTGAAGCTCTGTGCTCTGCCGGCGTGTGGCGACCCTCCCCGGCACAGCCGCCTATGCACGGAGCCACGGGCTCAACCGTGGCCCTACCTGAGGGTCCTGTTTCCGTAGCAGCCGGGGTCTCCGATGCCCAGGTCGTCTGCCATGATGAGGACAAAGTTGGGCCTCGGGGCCGCCCGGCTCCCAGCCTCACACAGGAGCAAGAGCAGCAGCAGCAGCAGGCACCTCATCTTCCTGCGAAGCACAAAGCAGAGGTGAAGGGTGTGCGCGTGCGTGGCGGGCTGTTCAGCTCCTTCCGCCCTCCGTCGCACACACGTTTCTGACGAGGCAGCCTGGCTGCAGAGGCGTGCACTCACAGGCATCGCTGCGCAAAGCCTGTCTTCCTCTTTCTGCTGCGTGTTTGTTCCCCAAGCAAACCTTTCCTTCCGGTTGGACAGCGATGCCGCCCGGTCGGCACCCCGGAGCAGAACACAGCATCTGCTTGGACCGATCAATCTGGCCACACCCGCTGTGTGTTTACAGAAGGCAGGCTCCTCCATCAGCGAAGCACTGCCCGCCGGGGCCCTGGAAACACACCCCCTTCAGGAAGACCACATTTTCAGGGCTATTTTCTTTCTAAAATTGGCTGGCAGAATCGGCCCAGTAGTTTTTTAAAGGGAAACTCAGAGATGCGAGCAAATCCTTCCAAATGCAAGGAACACAGGCTGCAGAGCCTGGGCGGCCCTGGCTGCTGGCCAAGGGGCCTGGCCTAGTAACGGCAGACGGGACCCCTTCCAGCTGGAGGGGCTGCCACCGGGACACGCGCTCAGCGGATCCCCTTCCATCACCCACCTTCTGCGGGAGGCCGAGTCTCTGCCCCCCAGCAGTCAGCCGGGATGGCGGAGAATCGGTTTCCGCGACAACAGGATCGCACCCCATATTCACACCAGCATTGCTCATGATAGCCCGCACATGCCAACAACCCAAGCTTCTGTGGGTGGACACATGCAGAAAGATGTGCGGCGGACACAACGGAATACTTCGCAGCCTGGAAAAAGGAAGCCCTGCCATCCGACACAGCATGGGTGGACCTGGAGAAAGTTTTCTATCCCGGGGCAAATGAGCCAGGCATGAAAAGGCAAACACCACAGGTGCCGCTCATTTGTGGAATGTGGAATGGAAAAAAAAAAAAAAAACAAGAAAGAAACAAAGGTTGACTCACAGAAGCAGAGAGTAGAACGCTGGGTGCAAGGAGCCAGGGGATAGGGGGCCATTGGGGAGAGGGTGGTGAAAGGGTACAAACTGGGTGGTATAAGGTGAATAAATTCCACGGGGCTCACGCTCCGCGTTGTGATGAGTGTGAACGGTACCACGTTGTCTACTTGAAACTCGTGTGAACAGTGGATCTGTGGTGTGTTCGTCACACACAGAAGTGGTCACTATGTGAGATGACAAACCTGTGGGTTGCCTTAAACGTGTTTGTATATCACACATCCTGTTTCCTCCTTAAATACGCTTCTCACTGTATTTGTTCCTTATTTCCCAATCAAGCTGGGCGGGGAGTGGGGGTGGAGGGGGAGCAGAACATCAGCCTGTCTGCCCGCCAAACAAAACAAAAATGACCGAAATAAAAGGTTTCCAAAACGACGGAGCACCACACAAATGCAGCTTGGTAGGAGTATTGTCATGTATCTCTACCTTTGCGACGAAAAATCATTCCCTGACAATTCAAGGGAATCTGTTTCCATTCAACAAACGCCTCTTTGGTCAGCATTTTCTCCTGTCCCTCGGGGCCAGCCGTAGTAACGCCGAACGCGTATCACAGTGAGGACAAAATTGCAAATTTGGAACTAGACGCAACAAGGGAAGCACAGTTAGGGGCCGGCAGTGGTTAACTGTCGTCGGCACCAGCAATATTGTTACAGTTTCATGCAGAGGCGATACAGTTACAGAGTTTTAAACAAAGAGGCGCCAGGCCGACTGTAAAGTGGCCCTGGGACACCCCTCTGGCAATCACGCCTTGTAGGACCCCCTGCCCTTGAGCTTGGTCGGACCTGGACACTTGGTTCTAAGGAGCAGACTACAAAGAAGTGATGGCAGGTCACTTCTGGGATGAGGTCACACGAGACTCTGATGTCCGCCTTGCCCGAGGACACTGCCTCGCGCTGGGTTTTGGGGAACAGAGTTGGCACATCCCAGGACCTTGTGGTGCGATGCCTCCAGCCAACAGCCGTCAGGGAGGGAGGCTCTCAGGCCACGAGCCCGCACACTCTCCCCACCCGTCGAACCTTCTGATGAAGCCACCACCTCGGTCGGCACCTCCAGCGCAGCAGGAGCATCGGCTGAGCTTTGCCGGGACTCCGGACCCACAGGGACTGGGCCGAAACACCTGGGATTTCAGCAGCGAAGTTCTGTGGCCTGTCCCTGCTCAGCAGGAGGTGAAGAGCACCAGCCCGTGGTGGGAGGCTCAGCTGCGCTAACCAGGGTCGGAACAAAGCTCCCCACGGGGCTGCCGGCCCAAGCAAGTCACGCTGGATTGAGTCTCAGAAGGTATTTCATCAGGAGTGAGTGGTGGGAGTTGGCACAAGTCATTTAAAAATACATCGCTGGGCTTGCCGACCGTGCGGAGGTGGATTTTGGTCGTCTTACGCATCAAAGTGGGAAGCGGCAGGAACGGAAAAACGTACATCTGGGAGCCCAGAGAATAGGAGCCCAAGAGAAGTCAAAGGGAGCCACATTCTGCCAGGTGCGAGTCTCAAAATTCCACCAAAGTTGCAGTTTCTCAGAGACCTCCTTGGGGCCACTGAGCGGTTACGGGCAGACTCAAATCACTTCTCAGTTCTTCCAAACAGCTTTGTTCTGCTGCGATTGTACTTTTCTTCTCCACGTACAAAACTATATATACAGTATATGTGTATGGCTCCAAATACACATATATGAATGCATACGTGTGTGGTTACAGAATCACTCAGGGGACATGATACAACTTCCTCCACGTGCAAATGGCTGAACCCTGCAACGACTTGCCTTGTTTCTGGCACGTTTGTTTGCTCTTCCATAAAAACCCTGCCTGTGGGGTGCAGAAGAGTTAAGAATATCAGGGCTCAGACGTGGAGGGTGCCATGACCCCGAGAAGGACGTCTCCCCCCACCCAGAAGGTGGAGGGGACAGTGAGATGTTCTTCGGGGTGACGGGTGCATCTGCTTGGGACCCTCACACAGTCAGGCTGCTGCCTGGTGGCGCATGGATGGGGCAGAGGCGGGGGCGGGTGTGCACCCCACCACCACGGCCGTAACCCTGCCCCTACGCTGGTACCCGGACAGGGTGCGGGCAGGTCAGCGAGGAGAGCAGGCCTCCCGGAGAGCCACCAGCAGAAGCTGCTCACCGACATTCAGGCAGAGAGAGCGCCCCACCCTGCTCCGGCCTCGCTCTGGGAAAAGGTGTCGGGGACGCGAAGCACAAAGACAGGAAAGAATCTGGGACACTTGGGACACATCCTCTCCCAGACAAAGTTGGGGTCCGTCGCACGGCTGTGCGCTCCTTGGAAACAGGCGTGCCAAGTTTCCGTGCCATGCGCTGAGAGTGAGTGCGTGGGCACAACTTTTACACGGAAAGGAAGCCCGGGAGGGCAAACGCGCATTCAGCGTGATTTATGCCTGTATTAATTTCTGCGTCGCCAGTGCTTCTGGTTAGCACACAAGGACACTGTGCCATTAATAATCCCTCGAACCGGGCCTTGGGCAGACACTATCAGGCCTGGGGACGGACACACCATCAGCCCAGTTAGGGATGTTTGAAAACTTGAGCGTGCTAACTGGCACTTAGAATCCCGCGACGTATAAAGGATCCCCACCGCAAGTAAGCAGACCGTACGGTTTCCCACGAGCATGAATTAGAAGGGAGTGTTAATAAAGACATTTTGAATGATTCAAAGAGACTCTGTTGATCAAGGCATTTAACCATTCAACGAACGAGCTCCAAAATATTAAGCGCGTGCCACATTTCCTTGAAGAACGCAATGAGATTTCCAAACAAGTGGAATGTGGCCCAAAAGCAAGATTAAAAAAATAAAAACAAACAAAAAACAATGAGTTTGAGAAAGGACCTGTTCCTCAAACCGAATCCTCAGCGAGGAGAGAGAGCAAAGGATGTTTTCCTCCCTGGAGACGTCATCACCTTAAACTGGTTGATTGCCTTGGTTGATCACAGAGGAATGGGAACTGGGCTTACAGTAACGACCACGGTGTGCGTCTGTCTGGGTGATGCTGAACAGGCCCACTGAAAAATAGGGAAAAGCCTGCGTCAGGAACCACACGGTATATAGGAGGAAAAAAAATGGAGCTGTAGCACCATTGAAACGATGGAGACATGAAATTTGGTTAGCACTGTACTCCCTAACAGATGTGCCATTGTATTTAATCTCACAGAGAAAAACAGTGTGCTATCCAGGCAGGAAAAGAAATAACATCTAAACCTGTTTTTCCACAGGTGCTCGCGCAGATCCAAGCACCTAAGCGGCATGGCTCGACATTTTCCCAGCAGAACCCTCCCGCCATCTCCTCCGTGAGCCCGGTGTGTGCCGACTCTCAGCAGGGCGCTGGCCCCTGGCCCTTGGATTCTGCCCCACACTAAATCACACCTGCTGTCACGAATCCCGCTGCGTTCATTCAGGGGTATGAATAAAGAAAGAGTATTTTTTTGAAATGTAAGCCCTGCCTAAGCTCTTTGCTCACATTTGACAGCTTCCAAACAGCGGGGGAAAACGCGACCTCCCGGGAGACTGGAGACTCTCCGGCCCCACTGATCACACGTGCGTGGCGGGGTGGGGCAGGTGTGCGCAGGGGTGTGCGTGTGCAAATGGGCCACGCTGAAAAAATTAACACTCAGGATGTGTTTGGTCTTTGCACAGCCACACAGAGCTGTACAGACCAATGATGGTGGGACCATCGCGAGGCAGCATGGTCTCCAACCTGCAATTCTCCACCAGACCAACCACGGGGCCAGCGTGGCACAGCCCCACGCCCACGCCTGCTCTGCTCCCGAGGATCCTGCCAGGCAGCCCGCGGAGGGGCCCCTCACGCCCGGCTGCCTGCACTTACGGCTCTGCCACGCTCCTAGGAAGATCCCCAAGGACGAACACCCGAATGGAGGTGTCACATTTAGCTTCCGGGGACGGTGAAACACGATGAGTAACCATGGGGATAACTAAATTCCCGTTCCTTCCCTTTTTCCCCGTGACACTGGCATGCTGGAGCTTCGGCCGTGAAAACCGCTCCGCACCTTCCGAGCGGGAAAGCTGCGTGGTGGAAGGGGCACGGCACCCAGCGCTCTCCGCCGGGCTGGCCCGGAGGTTCTCCATGAGTGCTGGGCAGCGGGCGCGCCCACACCCACCCACGCTCCCCGAAGCAAGAGGCGGCAGGGGCTGCCTGTGGGGGCCCCACACCAGCCCAGAGGAAATACATGGCTATGGCCCGAGGTCCTGGATGGCAAACGACAGCGGACACCATCGGTGAAGACGGCGAACAGGGAGGGACTCGGGAAGGAGGGGGCAATCAGCTCCTATTTAAAAACCGTCGGACCAAGAACCACAAAGCAATTATAAATTTAACACAGACAAGAAAAGTGTTCAGTGTCACCAGCGATGAAAATTAAAACGCAAACACAGGGGAAACGCTGGGTTTAATCTGTCCACTTGGCAAATGGCATATGGGAGCTTGCCCTGTGTCTTGGAACACATGCGGTGACGTAGCGGTGGGAGCGTGAACCCGGGCCGCCTGAGGGAGCCCATTTCGCCGGGGACGCCGAGGGCCTCCACACTTCCGCAGCCTTTGCATCAGGGTTCCGGTGGCTCGAGCTTGGTGCTGTGGAGATCCTGAGTCACACACGGCGTTTGCCAGCATCGTCCCACCAACGTTCGTTAGATGTTGGTGAAGCTGGACCTGGGAGAAGGTGAAGCGAACCCCATGAGAGCACGTCTGTGCAGCCCTTCCCGTCTTGATTCCTGAAGAATGTTTTTCCAGGCAGGACGGCTTCGTGGGGTCATTTGAGGTCCGAACAGGCAGACTCTGACATTAAACGAAGGCAGTGCGATGGCAAATGCAAAAATGTATTTCCATGTGGATCATGCTCGGGGTCTGTGGCGGCTGCATGCACGGGGTCTGTGGCAGCTGCATGCACAGGGTCTGTGCCGGCTGCATACACAGAAGGATATACATACACACGTGGAAAGAGAAGGTGATTTTATTGGTAACGAGCTTCCGGTGAGTCGGACGACGTGTGCCCTTACGTGGTTCTTCACACATTCTTATATTGTCGAATGTTCTGCTCATGTGTTAGAATGAGACAAAAAGCCTCCAAAGCAGAATTTCATCACATTGCTCCTGCCTGTGGAGGCGGAGTCAGAGTCAAATTTCCAAAACCCTCCCAGGTGACCGTTGGCACGCATGGGAATGAGAAGAAAGCGAACCCCATGGGAATGAGAAGAAAGCGAACCCTGGCTTCCACTCGGCCTGGAGCGGCCCTGTTTGAGGCAACTTCCCTTTGATGAGCTCCGAGGGGTAAGCCATGCTCTTCTGTGCACTGCCGTGCGGCTGGCCCTTGGCACACAATCACAGAAAAGGAAGATTCTCCTTTTCACAGACATCTTTTCAAGGCCTTATTCTTCCAGCACAAGCACAGGGTAAGGGATCAATAAATGCCCGGCGCAGAGGACTGAGTTACCCATTCCTCAAGGAGGAGGCTCGCACTGGGCTGGACTTGGCACTGAACCTGCAGCAGCCCACACAGGCTGGGCTTGGGCTCCCCTGTCACCCCTGCGGCCTTTCGGGGACAGCAGCTGTCCAGCAGTCAGCCGCTCGCCCTGCCTGCAGACAGGCCACAGGAGGTCAAGTCTGACAGTCTCTTCCTCTGGGCCAGGCCCCTCCTTCCGGTCCTTCTAGGTCGGGAAAGGGAGGAGCGGAAGGTTCTCTTGAGCCTGAAGCTCAAGTGAAATGATTGTGAAGAAGCTCAAGTTCTTCCTGACAACCTGGGTTTGGGGGGGAGGGGGTTGGTACATGCACCTGGAAAAAGAGAAAACGACCCCCTAAGAGCCGGATTAAAAGAGGGAGAGACATCCTAGGCAGGGCGAGTGTTGCCGATGCAGAGCAGCTGGGGAACGGAAGGGACTCAGGGTGCTGAGTCCCAGGCCTGAGCGGGGCCAGCCCGTCGCCCAAGGTCAGGTTCTAGGTGTCCACTGTGTGGCCCAGTCCGAGGACGCTGCCTCACGGCCGGCTCCGCCTGCCTGAAACTCAGCCAGGCAGCACAGGGACCCTCCAAGCCGCTGTTCCAGCACAAACGCGGCCAAACTGCAGAGCTGGCCCCTGCAGCAGGGACGGTGGGACACGGGAGGACATGTGGGGGTTGGCCAAGGGTCCCCCAACATGTGCCTCAGCGCCAGGCAGACAGCTTTGCGCCAGGGGCAGCTTCAGTCTGCCCCTCCCTTCACTGCCCCTCCCTTCACTGCCCCGCAGAACTGGGGGGGGGCGCCTCGCCCAGAATGGGAGGGGTCGGAGATGACTTCTCCTGCCTGTCCGCAGAGTGGGCTGGTGAGGGACCCCTGCGCAGGTGTTCTTCCTGCAACGACCGGTGGAAGCCTGAGGCACCTGCCTGAGCCCGAGCTCAGGATGCCTTCTGTACCGGCCCTCATCCCCTCTGTGTTCCGACCTCTCCTGCATGCGGGCCATCTCACTGTCTCAGGCATGCAGGGCCCATGCACATGTATGTATTAAATGTGGTCACTTCATCTTCCTCCCGTGCCTCATGTCTGCTTGATTACTAGACCCGTGGGAAGAGGTGTGGATGTGGAGGAAAGTGCCCTCCCCCACCCCAAAGCAAACCTGGAGGTACCAACCCCTCACGGGCGGATCGTGATGCAGAACGCATGCACGTGACAAAGAACAGCCTCCCTACAGCTCGACCGGAAAGCGGACAGGACGTCCAGTGGAATCCCTCCCAGCGGCTGAGTGGCCTGGTGAGTTCTCTGTGCTTGTCACAGTAATGCATCTGACCATCAAACTGTGACCCCCCTGACCTCCCCCAGGTCCCCCTCCCCCTCACCGTGCCCACACAGCACCCACAGACAAGCGGGGGAGGGGAGGACACACGTGCCGCTGCCGTCTGCTGAGGGGCCGCGCGGTGGCCCCCTCCTGGCCTGCTGCCCGCCGTGACCGCGGCGGGTAGGAACTGCGTCGGGCAGGTGGAAAGGCTGAAGCTCTCCGTCCCTGCGTCTCGGACAACACGATGTAGCCGCGGACCAGAGAGGCGGCAGTTACCGGGCAGAGTGCCCCCACTTCCCGCAAGTCCGACGCCACGTTTCCTGCAGGGAGCTGCATCCCAGCACCTGAGTGCCTGCCCGTATCCTGGCACCATGGCCACCAAGCGTATGACTTCAGCCATATCGCCCCACTGTTCGGAAGGAGGCCAGACGCTGGAGTCTAAACCAGTTCCTCACACGCCTAAGAAAGATGACATGCCATAATCTTTAAAATCAACTGAAGACCGGAATTACCCAAGAATTGACATTCCTCAAGTTCTCCAAAAGTTCAAATGTGGGGTTTCTCAAAATGACTTTTTAGCGATCGTTTTGACGTGCAGGATTATCAAAAGGGCTTCACACTTATCTTGCGTATTCATATGCTAATGCCTCCAGGAGCTAAGAATGCTATTAGGCGATTTTCTGTCTCTAACAAAGAAAAATGTCCTTGAAAATACATTTATTCGGGAGCCAAAGCTGTTTTTTTTTTCTTTTCTCAGACTAACAGGTAGGTTATTGATTTTCAAAAGCAAAGAACACAAGTAAGAAAGGAGATGCCATGTGACTTGTAAATGCACATTAAGCGTATATTGTAAAGTTTTTTTTTTTTCCTTTATTTTGAGAATGTGAGAGTCTCAAAGTAAAGAAACCTGACGGACCACTACGAGCAGCCGGCTGCCCGCTCACCTGACCTGAAAGATTGCCGGGGAAACTGAACACGCTCATCTAATCGCTGCGGGCTCCGAGCACAAGCCAGAAACGTGTAAGGACCCCCGAGACTCCGCGAGGGTTATAAAACCGTAGAATTCAGGGGAAATAATCTCCGTTGTCATGGATGATAGCAGGGGATGAGAACAAGAGGACATTACATGGCCCACTCCCCTTATATCACCAAGTTCAGGGTTGCTTTCCGTCAAAACAGAGACACAGATCGTGTCAGTGAGTACAGGCAGTAGCACAAGGGTGTCGGTTTAATGCAATGGGAGATACAAAGTTGTGTAGTTGTATCGGTTACCCCAGTGTTCTGACAACCACTCACGACTGACTAACTATATCCCCTTAAAGTGAGAAGGCCACGACCCTGCGTGATACGGTCAACCTAATTACAGGCATTTATTATGGGCTTCCGCCGCCCCCTGTGGAAAAGTGACGAAGCACGTGGACTGGCTGCGATGTATACGATTTTCCGAGGGACTTCGAAGGCGATCGTACCGTGCACGGGATACCGCAGAGTTTCGGGTCAGTCTGCAAAGAAACACACGCAGCCCGCGCGCACATGGGGCTCCCGCCCTACGCGTTTCCCTAGAGCGGACCTCATGCTGCAAATTCAGGGCTCGGCCCAAGTGCGTCTGGAGCCGTCTCCATGGAAACGGAATGCCTCGGTCTGCTCAGTAGGTGCGTTTCCTCGCTCTTTTTAAAATGTGGAACCAACCAACGCATAGCTTTACGGACTGAAGCCAGTGCCGCTGATCGGCACAAAGCCAAATGGAGGAGTTTGCTACTCCGGACGGAAGCAGAGGTCCGCTGACCCACAGCACCCGAGCCACGCCCGCGCTGGCGACCCACGCAGAGATGAATTGGGAGTGGGAACAGGGAACAGACCGCCCCCTGGGGCAGCCCCCGCGCGGAAGGATTCAGTGCAGTGACCGGGCCATGGGAGCCCCGCGCCCCGCGGTGCAGAAGGTGGTGCGGGCGTCTCTGAGGCCACGTTCTGAACGCTGGTGGGGACGAGCACCCACCACGTGCTCACAGAGCATGGAGAAGCCACGTGGCACAGCAACAGGGGCGGGGCTGCACGGTGAGCTTGTACCCAGAGAAACAGGCATTCATCCGCCGCAGTCTAGGCTGAGGGGCGGAGACAGGGCTGCGGGTGGCCAGCGCCCAATGACCCCTGCGGATGGTGTCACCTATATTTTTCTGCATTGGAAGCCTAAGGAAGGATGAGGCATGGACTTGTATTTGTGTGAGGTGCTGCTGCAGACTCAGGTACCGAGATCGTGAGCTTGCACCCCTGAAGAGCCTGGCTCGAGACCCCTAAAGCCAGGACACGATCTTCCATCTCCACAGCGTGCACCCTACGTGATTCTCAGCCTGCCTCCTGCTACGCTCGCCCACACAGCTGCGCTCTCTCCCCAACCCAGGGACCATGCAAGGGCCAGGTTTTCTTGCGATATTTTGCAGTCTTTTCAAATCTGCCGCAGTCTTCTGTATTCGCTTTATGTGACTTTACACAGACTTTTTGGGAAGCCTCCGGGTCGAGGATCTCATAAAAACACAGAGCGCCCTGGATTCCTCTGCGTCCTTGTCAGCGGATTCGGGTTGGGCCTTCCTGGCAAGGACACGCCCAGGCATTTCTGTGTCTTGCCTCCTGCCTCCTACTTGGACGCACAGGGCACCCCGGGGCCTCCCTGCCAGCGAGCACTCGGTTACCAGGCCCCTCCGGATGGCCCCCTTTTCTCCCGTGATTTCCCTCCTTCCCGGCCGCCGAGGCACAGCGCTATGGCCATCAATTTTTCGGGTGGGGATTAGCTTCCTCCGACATGTGGTTCGCGGCACGGAGCTTGGCTGCGTGAAATATCTTTACGAAGGCTTTCCAGTCCACTTGAAAAACCTTTTCATTATCATGAAAGGATTTTTAAAAACCACTCTCCGTCCAACTGCGGAGTGAAGCAAAATAAGCCAAGAGACAGCAGGGCAGAGCCCATCCAACGCAAAGGCATCTCATAAAATGTCCCTTTACCAAAATAAATAAATAAATAAATACATGAAAAGCCTCATAAGCAAACTTTGGTATCTCTGGACCGTGCTTGGGTGGGGAGCACGTTGGAAACAGCAGGCGCCAAGATGAAAGCATTTCGTCCACGGCCACTCATGTGCTTCTGCCCTTGTGAGGGGGTCTCTCACATGCTGTCCCCGAGCCCCTGGCGTGAGGACGCGCTGTGGGACACCCCGGGAGGGGGCTTTACGTGGGTTGGACGGAATGAACGTTGTCATCCGAGGGCACTGCGGTCCCGGGGGAAGCTGCCCACTGGACGCCACCGCGTTCCGACAGGATTATGAATATGTCGTCTTAGCTCATCATGAATGAACCACGAGCCTCCTGAGACTCGTACTCAATTACTGCATCTCTGCACTTCCAGCGGGGTCCACGGCCTGCCCACCTCCCCTCCAGACAAAACCACCAAAAAAATAAAAACAAAAAGAGAAAGGACTCAGGGCATTTCCGTGCAAAACAAACAGTTATTTTCCAGAGGAATAAAAATCAAACTCTCCCGAGCAAGTGCTTAAGGCTTTGCAAGCTGGGTCAGAAATCAAAGCCGGCTCCTGCATGAACAGGAACATTAGGAAATAAATTAATCTTTAAAATGCTCGGAAAGTTTGTTTCTGGAACAAACGGAGCCCACGATCCTCTTAACGAGCAGACGACAGAAATCCCGGGAGACGGAGTCAGGTAAGCGGCTCAGCCCTCGCCTCGGACGCAGCCCCAGCACTAAGCCTCCCTGATGGTTCTTTGCAGCGGGAGAACCCGCTGCTGGAGGGCTTCCACCTGATGGGGAAAATGCATCCTAAATGCTCATCTTGTTCTCCTGAATTCTGATTCCAGCCTAGCCCCTTGAAAGCACAAGGCCATTGCATGTTGTGGGAAAACAGAGACGACAGTGAAGGCCTTCGTTCCACGGAGCAGGGAGTCCTCGCCCAGGTGCTCCCCACCGAGGGCTCCACGGCGCTGTGTGTGGGGGGGGTCTCGCGCACACACGGGGGCACGGCGAGCGGCGTCCCTGGCCTCCACCCCCCAGATATGCCCGGAGCCAAGCCCCTGCAAACTGGTGAAATCCCAGCGCCTTCCAACTTGGCCCAGCTCCCCATGGGCGGGAGTAATCTCCCGGACACAGGGCTGTCTTTGGCAGGTCTACAGAGCAAGGCTGTGTCCAAAGGCCCTTCCATTTCCCGGAATCCTTGGTTCATTCCCGGTCACCGCGGCGGGCAGTCTCATGCAGGAGTTGACACGTGCCCCCACACAGAGGTCACGCTTCGCTTCTCATGCCCAGCCTGGGCACAGAGACAAGTGAGCTTCCGGAGGCCACAGGGCCACGGAGGGGGAGTCAGGGTCACAAGCCGGAGTCTCAAGGGTCCCACCTACACACCTCACGCCCTGCTTGTCAGCATCCTGCCCCGTAGGAAGTCTCGCGTTTCCCTAGGAAAACATCTTGGTCCTTATTCATGCTCCCTTCGGCCAAGTGACCTTTGTTTGCAAGGGCCTTCCCGGACAAAAAGGATACAGGGAGGGGCCCACCGGCGTGTCACCCCCAGGGCACCGGAATCTTCCCAAACACCATGACACAGGTGTCCTGTGTCTTTGCCCGGGAGCTCGGGGGAGGCCAGCGCACGGGGACCGCAGGGGCGACGGCGTTTTCAGAGCGACAGAGCGACGCAGGCGTGGCTGCCACTTACGTGGGTTGCGGCGGGCAGTCCGTCGCGGGGGCCGTCCTCCACGGGCCTTACTCGGCGGGCAGCAGCATGTACGGGCGCAGCAGCCAGGCGGGCGGTTCTCAGTGGGGACCAGAGGGCCTCATGGGCTCCGCCCTGCGGACGCATCCAAAGAAAGAAGCATGACAGGCTGCACAAGCCCACACCGCACCGTCGAAAGGGCTCTTCCTGCCCCAGGAATGCCTGCGCCTGCGTCTTTCTGCTTTCCCCCGGGGGAGCAACTCCTAGCCGCCGGCACGGCTCGGCCGAGCAGACGCCGCCTTGGTGAAGCCCCACCAGGTTGCCGATGGAAACTCACCTATTCCTCATGGCCCACGTCACTACACCTTCCCCCTGCACGGCCTGTATCACCGCTTGCAACAATGTATTTGCTTGTTCTGTTGCTACCTGCCACCTATCCTTCTCACAGGCTCCCAGGGCAAAGAGGGCAGGGGACCTGGTCCCCGACCGCAAGCTCTCAGTAGAGGCTATCCGAGCAGAGCTGGGGTCGCAAACACCCGCTCCTGGGGCTGCCCCCCGCCCCGGCCGCAACTCACCCATGTGTTTCTGGAGCCCGGGAAGAATGTGTCTGCTTCCCTGGTGCAAACGTTTAAAACAAGAATACTGTGTGCCCCGTGAAAAGTACAGAACATTCTTATTCCAGGGCCCATAAACAAGCTGGCCTGGCACACGGCCACATGCATTGCGACAGATGATTTGGCTGCAGATGCCGAAATGTTCCTTAACCGGCCCTTCGGAGCAGCTTTTCGTGCCTCTGCGGGGCAGCCCTGCGGGGCCATCGAAACGCAACTTTCAAAACACCGTAAAGGTGGCTTTGAGCATTTTGGTATCTATATCATACTTCTTCATCCCTGACCTTTAGGCAAAACTTGGCATATACCTTGAAATGATGTATCAACGTCAGAATCGATCATTTACGCTTTAAAATACAAAGTATCATCCCACCAGGTAAACAGCGCTCACAAGGGGGCAGGACGTCGGAGAAAAGCGACTGACGTATAGATTTTTGTACATGTGGATCTGGCCTTCCTGGCGTTCAGCTGCCAGCAAGAATGTGGGAGGGTCACCCCGTGTCCCGGAAATGTGATGTCCCCCCCCGGCCTCCACCCCAGAGATGGCATTTGAAATGGCAGTGCATCCCCGGCACGGCTTTTCACGTTCGATTCCGCTTGGCAGGGAACAGCTTTGTCTCTGCGATGGCGGCAGATGTAGTCTTGCTGCGAGGCGAGGGGCCGCCTCCTCTGCCGCTTCGGTCTGACCCCGTTGGGCGAGACTCGGATCCTGTGCACCTGGATTGCAGCCACTGGGAGAGGCCCCTTGCGGGGCAAGAACAGGGTGACCGATCACCCCAGTTTGTCCGGGAATCAGAGGTCCCCGCTTTCAAGTTCGGAGGGTGCTGGCTGAATCGGGCTGAGTGGTCACCCTGGTTACGCAGGACAACGTACAGAATACAAGGACTGCTGACGGTTAAGGACCTTTAGGAAGGGCTATTTGGGAAATTGCTCAACTCCGCAAACCCTCTGAACACAGAGCATTTTCCAGGACCTCTTTCCTGATACTGTTCCCAGGGTGACAGCTGGTAACACTTCAGTCCCGAATCTGTGTACGATGCTAACCAAATAGCCCCATCGGGCCAGCAAGCTCAGATCCTAGAAAAACCCCAACCCATGATGGGACAGAGGTGTCGACCTCATCTCCACGCTGCTCCACGTGTCCAGGCTCTGGGTAGAGCACGACACAGCGGTCACCGAGCGGAAAATCAGACAGCCAAGATGATGCGTGGCGAACTCAGCTGCTCCCTGTATGATCACTCCAATGAGGATTCTCCAACGTGCCTTTCGTGATCGGTTCAAGAACCAGCAGCCCAGGGATGGTGGGCAAGCTGGGCTAGAAGACAACCATGAACTCCCGCAGTGTCTCACCCCCTTCTTGCGCAACAGAAGGCCCTTGGCGGCACAAGGCCTGCGGCACGGCCTTCGGAGCAAGGCACCGTGTGCTCCACCAGCCGCACACGCCCACTGTCTGCAGTCACGCACCTTATCATCTACGCAGGAGCCCCGGGACACCACCGATGGCCACATCACGGAGTTGTAAGCGGAAGTGGAAAAAAAAAGTCCCCCAAGGCAGAGGTTGTCGCCCCGGGAGCCGGGGCGCAAGCCCAGCTCACCTGCAGTTTGGGAAGTGGGGCCTCCGTGGCAGCCAGCCCCAGGCGTCCCATCTGCCACTATCCACGGCTCCTCTCACACGGCAACCACAGAACCACACCATCCACGAAGCCGATGACTCCTATGCTACCATGTAGCCTGACCCGGAAAACGTTTCCCCACCCCTGACCTAGACACCGTAACAATGTGTCTCCTGCTAACTCGGCCTCAAGAACAAGAGATGCTGCCTGTCTGCTTAGTTCCGCAGAGACCGCTCCCAGAGACCTCTAGGTTGACGAGGCAGATGAGAGAGCGGTAGAGGCCTTGCAAAAGGGCGTTCTTCACGCTGCCATCCTGTCCTGGGAACACGGCGCACCTCGACCAGCATCGCCCGGGCAACGCAAGCATCCGGAGATCATGACCATGTACGACGGTGTATGTACGGGGCCTCCGTGTGGCGTGTGCACTGGCTCTCTCCGTCCGATGTCTTACATGCAAATCGGAGGCACTCGGGGTACGGGTGGCCTGTTCTCATCTGCTGTACCGCCTCCTCCTCGCTGCTGTCTAAATACCGTTTACACGAACTGTCATAGCACCTGTGCCCTCCACGAACGGCACCGGGAGGGACACTGCACATTCCGGGGCAGGAATATTCATGCGTGAATCGCTGCACGCGGCCCCAGCTGCTGAGCACGCCCTGGGAGATAAGGGAAGGCCTGCGTTAGAATATCTTTCTGAACTATGCCCAGCTCTGACCTGCGAAGCACATCTGGCTCCCCAGGCTTCAGATAAGAAACCGTGGATGGCTCCCCACGGCTTGCGTCCCCTAGGATTGTGGAAGCACCGGGAATGCAATGAGGGCACGTGCCGAGATGTCTCTCGGCGGGTGGGGAGCATCTGGAGGGACCCACCAGATCAGGCAGGCGCACTGCGAAGTCACAGGGGCCCTTTTCTGGCAGAAGCACACGGTTTTAGCTGGTGAGGTGACATTAAAAAGCATGTGAAGCCACGTGGGATTTCTCCGTTTCCCATGGTGGAGACGCAGCGATGGGGCTGGGAGCCTGGGTTCCTTTCGCATCCACCATCATCAACAACGCGAGGATGTGGAATGGTTGGTTTGCCAACACAGCAGCCCTCCTGCCTGAACTAAGGCCAGCTTTGAACGGATGACGGCAAACCAAGCCCGTAAATCAGCCACCACCGACCACGGTGACCCAATGGGGGAAAAACGCCACCGCCCCAGAAGTAGCTTCCTTGCCAAGCAGATGGCCTGCAGTTCCCCCGTGAACGTCAGGCGTGCTGCCTCAGTCTCGGAGGCCACCTTCCGCCGGCCGTGCTGTGGCCGGCGGCGCAGTGGCTGCTGGCATTTACCCTCAGGCTGCTCCGGCTTCCGGGGGGTTCGTGGCTGCCCCGACATTTCAGATGGAAGGCCACCGGAGGTGGACGCAGTCATTCTCACTCACACACCGCATGACGCCGGTGTCTCCGCTTGCCGGACGGCATCGGGGTGCAATTCACATGCCCGTCGGTGGCTGGGCGGTGCCCGTCAGGCGCCCTTTGCCGACGCTCATCTTTTCTCAGGCCGTGAGCTGGGGGTGGCTAGGGGGACAGCCCACAGAAAGGGGCCTTCCCAGATGGTCCCCTGGAGGCACGTCTCTCCTAGTCCTCACCCTTCGCCTTTCTCGGCAGGAACTCGCTGTGTGACCCTGTCTTTCCCTGAGAACGGCTTCAACAAGTGGGGCTCGATGTCACCCCAGGCCCCGACAGTCGGCAGGCCAGTCTGCACAGCCCCGTCGTTTCACATTAACAGAGGACAGTGTATTGAATTCAAACACGTAGAAAGAACGTTTGGAGCATAAATGGCACTTGTGTTTGGGGGCTTCCCCAGAGAAGACAGTCCCCTGTCCTTTGCCTGGCAGACCAAGTGGCCCTGCCGGCGAGAATGGGAAGGGTGCTCCTCACGGACAAGCCATGGTCCCCTCTCTGCAGGCCGGGGCCTGGGTCACCGGCCCTTGGAGTGTGCCCTGCACCCCCCCCCCCCCCTGCACCGGGAAGACTCCGGCCTTGGGATCGCTATGCTCCTGACGGCCTGAGAAGTGGCCCCTGTCTCAACTTTCCAGCATGGCTGTCAAACTGTGATCGAGAGGCAAACTCCTAATTACTTGCTTTCCGTGTAAACTTATCCATCTTGGTCGCTGGGGGGGGGGGGGGATTTGTGACGCGTGCTGGCTGGCTCTCTCTCTCAGGGGGAGCTGTTTATAAACGAGCACATACCTCACAAACCGCCCCCCGCCCCCGCCCCCACCCGGCACAGCAATGATCATCCAAGGAACATCTTTTACAGCCACAGAAAAGCTGGGCACATCTCACCGCTGATTTTGGCCGGGCAGCTCAGGAGTGGACCAGTGTGTGGCCCGCACCCCGGGGCTGCCCGGGACCGCCGAGGAGCGCTGTCGGGAACTGGAGCCCACGACCATGATCTCTAGGCCACAGGCTGCCGGGGGCTCCCTGACCTGACGCCACCTGAGGGGAATGCGGCAGCCACCGCAGCACAGCCCGGCTCTCAGGAGCCCCACCCACGTCACCCTCGGGGCCCAGAATGCCCTGTCCCCGGAGTGAGTATTCGCACCCGCTGACACACGGTCCGGTCGGGCCGCACAGGGTGCCCGATCTCCGGGGCCTTGTGGCATGAAGAAGGGCCTTTAGCAGGTGGACACGTGGGCCTTCCCTGCTGCTTGGTGCGCAGCCGGTGGCAGAAACCAGAGACTCGGGGCAGAGTGCCTCTGCCGTCGAGGGTGCCCCGGTGGGTGGGCAGGAAGCCAGCGCTCAGTCACGAGACGAAGCCTGGGGTGCCTTCCTGAAGAGGCATGTCAGCAAAGGGAAGGGAGAACAAGGCGATGGAGACTCTTTGCTGAATGACTCCAGGACCGGAGGCCACAGCGAGGGGAGCGCAATGAGCCAGGTCACACACCTGACCCGCCGAGGAGAGGCCGGCAGGAGCTGCCATTCCCTTCACGGCACGGTGCCCACGGTGCCCACCGCTGAACCCTTTCCCCCCAGCGACGCTCAATGGCAAACGATTAAACAAGCACCCCAAGGCAATCCCATCGAACTGAGTGAGCAGCTGTGGGCGTCGGCGCTCTGGAACAAACAGAAAACGGCAGAACTTAAGTTTTCTTTCTTTCTTTTTTTTGCTCACGCCAAACTACGATGAACACTCTGATTCTGCTTAGGTGCGGCCTGTTGGCAGAATGCACTTGCTGCCTGCACAGTGCAACTCTCTCTCTCTGCAGCCACCAGAGGTTTCTGAAGTGTCCCCAGTGCCGCAGGGAACAGCGCTGCTTCTGGGAACGTATCGGAACAAACTGAAAGCCCCGATTGGAAGGAATACTCGCCCCTGTCCCTTCACAGCAGGGTCAGTTACGGTAGCCAAGGCCTGGAAGCGGCCCGAGCACCCAGCAGTAGGCAAGTGGACGAAGGAGACCAGGTGCATGCGCAATGGAATGTTACTCAGCCACAAAAGGTAACAAAATGTTACCATCTGTAACAGCACAGAGGGACCAAGGCAGTGTTATGCTCAGTGAAATGAGGCAGGCGGAGAAAGACACGTGCCACATGATTTCACTTATGTGTGGGGTCTAATGAGGGTAAAAAAAAAACAAACAAAAAAAACCCAGACAAAATAGAAAGAGGGGAAGATACAGAGAAGAGACCGATGGCCGCCCCTGAGGAGATGGGTTGGCGGCTGCCTGGGTGAAAACGGCGAAGGGGTTGAGAAACAGATTGTTAGTTAGTTACGGGGCAGTGACGGGGACGGCGGTGTGGCCCAGGGAACACGGCGAATAACACTACAGAATGACTGTGGCGGGGGCCAGCTGGGCGCTGGGCTCACCCGCGGGGTCCCTCTGTAACCGGCGGGACCCTCTCACCACCCCGCTGCGTGCGCACCTGGAACTAACACGAAGGAACACTGAGTGGCCACTGTCACTGGACAATGAAGTGGAGGAGAACCAACTCCAGGGGCACAGCAGTGAAGGGTTGGTGTCGCCCCAAGCAAACTAGTACGACACTAATGACCCGCTGTCACCGGGAAACGGCTGCAGGAGTGACCACCCACGTCCCCCCATGCCTCCTCCCAGGTCCAAAGGGCCCTGGCCTCTCTCTCTGAGGTCCCTGTTGGAGCCCAGAAAGGAGCGGCAACCGGGAAATGAATGAGGTGCAGGGAGGCGTCGCGGGAGTTGATGCCCAACCCGACGGCGTTCGGGGCAGCTGAGCTCAGAGGCAGCCGGGCACGTACGGAGTTTCTGCAGTTGGCTCCAGGCAGCCATGAGCAGTCGCCACAGGGATGTCCTGAACGTGGGTCTCATCGAGTCCATGATCAGGTAGGTGTGAGCACCATCACCTACACACCAGTGTGCTGTGGCCCGCGTCGTTCCACGACTACGGGCTGCGCAGCAGCCGGGAGCTCTGTCTTTGCTGAACACACTTTGCCGGGGGTCTCCCAGCCCCTTCCAGGCTGCTGCGTCTAAGGAAACGCCTTATCTCACTGCTTGTCCGCTGAGCGCGCGTGCATTTACGGAGGGTGATAAGATGGGACCTGTGCAGAGATGCAGGCTCCTGCAGCAAACCAGGGACGGCGGCTCCTGATGGAGCAGGAATGCACAATAGGCCCAAGTCCACGGGCAGCTGGCTCCGCAGCCCGGGTCTCAGAGCCTGTGGCTGGGTCCCAGGCCCAGGCACAGGTGACAAATCGGGGGCTGTGCTGGGGCAGGGAGAGGGCGGGTGGTGAAAGAAGTGTGGGCAGCCTGTGCTGCAGAGCAGGACGGTGGAGGTGGCCTGTCCAGGGGCCCCGTCTGGTCCTGGCTCCCAGCCCGGTGCAAAGAGAGGAGCAGGCCCCACTCACCGACTCCCAGGCCCCCGGCATGGCGGGCACCTCGCTGGAGCGCCGGCCAGGCTCCTGCCGTGCAGCGCCCTCGAAGAACGGTACAGCCTCGGAAAACACCCAGAGACCCTGGTCGGGCCGAGCCGCTGCAGGCCCCGGGACGGCATGAGGGCCCCCCAGCACCCGCAGGCGGCTGTGGCCCCTGCGTCGCTTTGTCACCTCGGAGCCAGGCGACCCTGCACGTCAGCTGACCTGCGTTTCCAGGACTCCCTCGGCTTTTCACGGCACCTGAGTCAGCACCGCCCGGCCGCAGCTTTCCCACGACCTGCAGGGCGTGGGGAAGGGAGCCTGGCCGAGGCCTGGCAGAACCAGCCGGCCTGCCGGGGCTGCTCCACGGCGGAAGGTGCTCCTCGGAGCGCCGGCTCCGGCAGGAGAAGCTGCCATTCTCCCCCGGGGCTGCTGCCAGAGCAGACGGGCTCCTACAGCGTGCACTCGGGGCAGCACCCCAGGTGGAAAGCTGGCTGGGGGTCCCGGGAAAGTCCAGCCTGGAACGACTGTGGGAGCCGGCCACTCCGCTCCTGGGTGGACCCCCTCCCAACCAACAGCACGGCAAGCAGACTGTGCAACACACACTTCCACAGCGACGTGCCCGAGGTGCTATTCAGCACTGCCAAGTGCAGGAAGCCAACAGGTGGGCAGGCGGACAAGCCGCAGGTTGCTGGTGCACAGCCTGGGCTACCCCCCGGCCGTGAACAGAGAGGAAGCTGCGCAGCCCGGGAGGGTGCTGAGAAGCCCCGACGACCTGGTGGCAGGTGCAGGCAGCGGAACACGGACGGCCGCCCCACACATGCTCCCCGAACAAGCCAGGCTGCGGAGACGGAAGGTGGGTCCTCCGTGAGCGGCCCCTCCCCGGGGTCCACGCAGGAGCACTCACTCTGCACAGTGTACGCGGAAGGCACGCCCATGACTTTGAGATGCAGCGGCTGCCTGTGTTGGCAGCGGGACACCATCACACCAAGCAGACGCCAAAGCACTTGCCCGGTGTCTTCCAGGCAAGCAGCCCCGGGCCCCGTGGCGTTGCCTTTGGTCCTGTGCCCTTTGCTCACTGGCAGCCGAGAAACCCCTTCTGGGTGTGAGGGAGGCGGCCCTGAGCTCCTCTCCTGCCAGCCCACACACCTCGTGAGTCACATGCCCTCCGGCTCCAGGCACGCACGCGCGGCGGGATGCACCGTCCTCGGGGAAGGCATTCCTCACCTGAGGTGACTCGCGATGACAAGTTCCTGGAACCCCCTGCGGCGGCTGACGGTGGCTCCTGACACGTCGATCATTCGGTACGACCCTGAACGCCCACGGAGCCTTTGGACATCCGCTTGGACAGCTCACCGACAGCGTGGCGGGGCAGAAGACCTCTTGACGGTGACACGCTAGAGAACATGGGAGACGCTTCCCCACCTTTGAAATGGGGCTCGATGCCGAGATCGTGCAGCCGCAGGCTGGGGCGGCGGCTGGCACTGCGGGGGGGAGCCTGCCTGCCAGGGCACCCCTGCCAGTGTCTGCAGGTATTTCCGACGGCCACCCCTTGTGGGCGGGGCTCCTGGCATCCCGTGGGCGGAGGCCGGGGACGATGCCAATGCAGGAACAATGCAGAAGACAGAAGGCAGTCTGTGACAGCAGCCTGAGCTGGCCCCCGACATCGGCCACGCCGAGCTGCAGATGCAGCCGGCAGCCAAAGCTCTGTCTTTCTTTCCCGTGTTTCCATGTTTCTCCGCACCGGCGCCCGCCGCCCAGGGCGGCTTCACTCCCTCCCCGCCCACCCCCGGAGACACACCACAATCTCCGCCTTCATTTCCCTTGTCACGATCACGCGGGAGCACTGGGCACGTCCCAGAGACTGTTTGGGGAGATGGGTAAACATCCCACTATGTGCAAGACCCACCCCCCAGCGAAGGATTCTGCAGCCCTAAGAGCGACCGTGCTCGCTGCGAGAACGCCCGACGTACAGGTGCGCACACACACCAGACCAGCTCCTCTCTTCTCCACCGAACACGGACTTGGGTGTTTTTGGTTGGGGGGTGGGGTTTGCTCCCAACTGAACTTACTGGGAAGACATGGGCTCATAGAAGTACATAGGTTTCAGGGCTGCAATTCTATCAACCATGCCGTGTACACTGTCCTGTGTGTTCACCTGCCCAAGGCGAGTCTCCTCCCATCACCCTTCACCCCCCATTCACCCTCCTCTGCGTCCTCCACCCCTGTTCCCTGTGGTCGTCACCAAGCTGATGTCTGTGTCCTTGAGGTTTTCCTTCCTTTTTTCTGCTTGTTCCTCTTCAGATCATATACACTATCTGCCTCCCTTGTTGCCTTTAGCTGGGATCCCGTAGGCAGCTTTTTAAAGTCAAGACTGGCCTTTCCCTCCCGTTTCCTCCCAGGCAGGGCCCCCGCGGCCCCACGGGGAGACTTCAGTAAGCCACAGTTGGCATCTCAGGCATCTGGCCTGCAGAGAAGGGGCCAGACGTAGCTTAGCCACAGGGACCGAAATGCACAGCCACCCTGCCTGGCTTTTCCCGCTGGCTGGGACTTCTGACAATCGCAGCAGGCCTGCGCGGCTGCCGAGTGCAGCGGGCTCGAGGTGGCAGGCACGGCATCTGAGGGTCCCTGGGAGCGTGGTGACACTGAAATTGGGGGCGGGGGTGGACAGCGGGTGCCAAGACATGGTACAAGTGCCGTCCGACGCTCAGAGTCACGTGGCTGACAAATGCTCCCTTTCCTGCCTGCAAGGCCGGTTCCAGGTCCATGCTCTCCGAACGCCAACATCGGGGGCAGTGGCTTTTTAAAGCGTCAGAGCGAATGTCAGAGACGAGCTGAGAGACCGCGTCAAAGCCTGGCTGCCTTCAGGACAGCTGTCCGAGTTCGAAACGGACACTGAAGCCTTGTTCTCGAGCACAACCCTGCAGTGCTGCAGGCCACTTAGTACCTCCTACCCTCCCTGGCTGCTGCGGCTCAGTGGGTCGAGTGCAGGCTGAGAACCAAAGGGTCGCCGGTTCGAGTCCCAGTGAGGGCACCTGCCTGGGTTCCAGGCCATGTATGTCCCCAGTAGGGGGCGCACGAGAGGCAGCCACACATGGATGTTTCTCCCCCCCCCCCTTTCTCCTTCCCTTCCCCTCTCTCTAACAATAACTAAATACGATCTTAAAAAAAGAAAAAATCTCCAACCACAGCAAATTTGGGGACAGTGTGAGGTGATGGACATTGACCGACGTGAGTGTGGTAAACATGGCCCAATAAACGCATCTATCCAATCATCAACTCATTACGCAGTACACCTAAATCTGACACGTGACTGCATGTGAATTGTATCCTGCCAAACACTCACGTGGAATGTGGGCACTTGCCAGTACATTCTGCTATCTAGGTTCTCTGTGGTTTGGGACCAAGGGCTGGCCATCTGTCATTTGAAAGGCCGCAGTTGGCAAAAAGTTGTGCCGTGGGGCCAATGAGAAGTGAAATAAGTGAAGTGTGTGTAGGTAGCGTGTGCATACATGTACACACACACGCACACATGCAATGGCCAACGCGTCCTGTGACACCTGGCCCCTTCAGCGCCGTGCTGGACAGCAGGGTGCTGTCACGTACTGGAAGGGCCCTGCCTGGAAAGGCCAGGGACCTTTACTTGCTGTGGGGTCAGCAGAGGCCGTTCCTCTGCCCTCCGCTACATTCGCTGGGTCAGAACCAGGGTCTGCGCCACACAGGTCACCGAGACCCGGATTCCAGTCTTTCTCTTGGCTTTCCCTTTAGGGTCTGGGCAGAGGGCTGCCCACATGCCACGTGGGCGCAGGACTCAGAGAGAAGACACGGGGCCCCGTGCCGGCCCGTCTACGCTGGCAAGTATGTTGGCCAATGACACGAACACAGATCACCGCAGAGTTTCGTCCCATGTGGCAGGGCCCTGCACCTCCGTCTCAGCTCCAGGCCCCTTATCAGAGCTGCAAGCCACAGCCCAGCGCCGCCTCCTGCCGCCTCCGCTTCCCCCTCACGGGAAGCACTTTGTTATTATTATTGACACTGGCACGCGCAGCATTTCATCACACCCGGGGGCTGTTTTCCTCCCTGGGCAACCCCGGCCCAAGGCTGCATTTCTGGTCCGTCATGGGGACATTGCTGAGGGCCTGCCGCACAGGGAAGGGCTGGCTTGCTGACTCAGGGACCGGCCGTTGCAGGGTTAATTTGCACCGGAGGCAGGAATGTTAATGAGAAGACGTGGAGACAGGGCGGCAGAACTGGTCCCAGGGACGGACCCACCCAGCCTTGCACCCTGGTCTCCACCAGCCTTTGCAGGGAGGCCTCCTGGGGCCGGGGCTTGTTTCTCATGCAAGTAGAAGGAGGCGTTACATCTTGTTACATCTTCTCTCCTCTCCAGCACCGGGAGCTTCGGCGCAGCTGCCTCCTGATTTCATCACTCCCTATGCTGCCAGCTCAGCGTAGAGGGATGTTGGGCAACCAGTCGGTTGGAGTGTACGCATGTCCCGCAGACACTGATTCACGGACCTGAACTGTGAGGTGTCTTGCAAGACAAAGACCACACCGTGGGGTCATCGCTCAATAAAACAGCTTCGCCATTTCTACGAGCAGCATCTCTTGGACGGCAGTTCTGGTTACCTCCCCTCCAATCCCACCTGGGACATGAGCATTAGCAGGGACAACAATATCCATGGAGACAGGAAGAATGAGAAAAAGGCAAATAAGAACTGGACCTCTTTGTTCCCTAGCATCATTCACGCCTGACAGTGGGAAGGGCCTCCCTAACACCAGCCACGGCCTCTCTGTGGGAAGAAGAACCACGCACTGGGGGACTTGCTCTGGCGTGCATGGCACAGGGTACAACAGCTCTCCTCAGCAACTGATATAAACTTCCAGAACAGAGCGGCTGGTTTCTGAAGCACATACTCATTTCTTGTTTACTCAGCCCCTTTGTAAAAATGGTCCATAGCGCTGAACATCATGTCGGACATAAAAGGAATAAACACTCATGCAAAACCAAAGCAACACAGCCTGCTTAGAATTATTCGACTCCGTGGTGTCCAGACGTACAGTAACTACACACGTGCCTCTCAATTAGAGAGAAAATTTTGTTCCACTTCCGTTTTTCAGGATGCCCATGCAAGGGGCTCAGGACAAATTTCGAAAACGAAGGGAGGAAGAGAGGGAGAGAAACATCCATGTGTGGTTGCCTCTCATGCGCTCCCTACTGGGGACCTGGCCCACAACCTAGGCATGTGCCCTGCCTGGGAATCGAACCGGTGACCCTTTCATTCACGGGCCAGCACTCAATCCACTGAGCCACACCAGGCAGGGCCTCAAATTTGCTTTTCAGAAAAGCAACAGATAACAAGGTTTGAAGAAAACCAATCTTCCGCGACATGCATTGGGTGCCACATACATCTTATTTATCTTCGTTGTCCCCAGTGCTTCTAAGTGTGATACATAACTTTAATGAACTCCATTTCTCTTTGGAGGAAACTGTAGCTCAAGCAAAACACTCCTTTTATTGTCTGCTTTCGTCTCCTGGGTCTGGTGTCCAAGTTGTCCAGTGATATCAAGCTTGCGTTTTCAAACTACCACTTCCACCCACAGAGAAACAGAGAAAGAATATTTGGCTCTTACTTTCTTGTCCTTAAAGACCTTGTTTCCGGGCAAATGAACGAATAAAGACATATGAGACGGATTGTTGCAGCTGGGTTTAAACATTAAAAAAAAAAAAAAAAAAAAGAACGAAACAAACCAATAGAACACTGCAGGTAAGAATGTACAAACTTTTGCTCTAGCTGGGTAGCTCGGTTGTTTAGAGTTTTATCCTGATTTGCCAAGGTTGGGGGTTCAATCCCCGGGCAGGGCACAGACAAGAGTCAACCAATAAATGGAACACAAATGGATGTCTCTCTCCCTATCTCTCTCTCTGTCTAAAATCAATAAATAAACATTTAAAAACAGAACGTACAAACTTTCATTCCTCCCAGAGAAGAACCAATGAATGTGTCAGTAAGTGGAACACAAATGGCTGTCTCTCTCTCTGTCTCTCCCCCTCTAAAATCTGATAAAAACGTAAAAGCAGAACGTACAAACTTTCATTCCTCCCACAGAAGAGAGTTTAAAAACTCTAGCTGCCATACCCAAGACGCTGCCCTTTCATGTTTTCCAATTAACCCTTCATGTGCACGCACGGCGCGGGGCCTCTACACGGAGAAGCAAAGGCAAGCCCGGAGCCGCCTCCTGAGCCAGATGCCCTCAAGTAACGATTCCCAGGATCCTCCGTCACCTCTTATCACACTATCTCAGCAGCAGCAGCAGCAGCAGCAGCAGCAGCAGCAGAGAACAAAAAGAAACACATCCAACTCACCAGTTCCGATGAGGCTTTCAGAGCGGGCCCGCTGCCAGGGGACTCGGATTCCCTGGGAACTCGGACGCGGCGGCACTGCCCTGCTGGGACCTGGCCAGCTCTCAGATAAGCTGCATCCCGGTCGGACGTGCCGGGGAGTGAACAGCCATCGGGCCGCCCGGGCAGTTATATGGACTATCACTAAGCTGGCAGGTCACCGCCGGGTCACTGGCGAATCTATCATAAAAAAGTTATCTCGGGGTTCGTGTCTGCCCACCTGCTTGTCCCTCACACCCCACGTGCTTCAGATATAAATCAGACGGACGCCGGACTTCCTGGACAGAGTGACCGCATCACGGCACACAGGTGGTGACGTTCTCAGTACTTCGCTGCAGTCTTTACCTGCCTGCTGGAACCCTGACGCAGAAAGGCGGGCGGAGAAAAGCAAGATCACTGGGCGCACTTCTGCGTACAGAGCAAGAAAACAGGGCAAGGGTTCGTGGGGAGTGGGGGCCGGGGGTGGCCACACACGCGCCCGTCACACAGGTAAGGTAGGGCGGTAGGAGCAGGGGCATGTTTGGATCGCTCTGCTGCACAGAAGTTTGGGGTGTGAGTCCGCCCACCTCCCCGGCACACGGAGCCCCAAGGAATTCGTCGGGCCGTGAGCAAGGCCGCCGGACAGCCGGGTGGGTGGCAGGCAGGCAGGCATCCTGCTCTGGGCGCTGGGTGAGGAAATGACCAGGGAGTCCCCTCCCACACCCCGCGGATACCGCAGCCCCGGAAGGCAGCCTCCAGGGCCTCCTTTCCCGTCCTCCCTCCCGCACGTCATTCCTGCTGCTCTGTTTAGGGGGAGGAAAGGGAAAAAAAGGGACAAAAAAAACCCAAACCTAACTCTGCATCGCGGTTTCCACGAACCCACTTCTATAAATAAAACACGGCTTCTCCGTCAAGGGAGGTGTGCAGCGCCTTGGGCTCCGGGGAGGCACTCTGATAATTAACCCATCCCGTCGCTGCTGACATAGTTGGCGTGTTCGTGGTAGCCCGGGGTGGCGGTGCGGTGGAGTCTGGGAAGATGCTGCAGGGCGGAGGACACGAGCCGGGTGGCGCCGAAAGACGAGGGTGGCTGTCCCGGGGCCGCTAGACAGTCTGCGTGCGCATCGCAAAGCTGTTTTACCACAGCTCGTGCGTGAGCCGGGTCCCAGCGTCCGCGGGGCGCGCTGCGGGCAGCCCGCTGCACACCTTGAACACGGATGCGGAGGCATACGAAAGCTCCGTGCGTGTCCTGCGGGGGCTGCGTCCCCCGGCCGAGCTGCGGGTGGGGTGGGCCTGGAAGGGGGGGCACGCGGAAGGGGCCGCTCCCAGCGTTTGCGTGCCCCTGCCCCGCTGTGCATGGGGAGGAAGCAGCAGCGAGCTCTGCTGCAGGCAGGCCCTCCCTCCGTCGGAGGCCCACGTCCCCCTGAAGGGCACCTGCCCCTGTTCCTGAGAGCGGGCCCCCTCGGTTCCACCCCAGCGGCTCCTCCTGAGACAGGGGTAACAGCCCTGCTCCGTCTGAGCAGCACCCCCCATCGGAGCCCCCCCTTCCTCTTCCTCCTCCTCCTCCTCAAGGAGGTCTTGCTGAGTGAGCAAAAGGCCAATCAGTGGGTGCAAGCTGGTCCCCCCTGTCGTTGTTGCCCATCGGTCGCCGAGCTCATCGGTGGCGTGTCTGTGTGGGAGTGATTCTGGCGTGCAGCCCAGACTGGCACAGCCCCCTCGCCGGGGGTCCCAGGCCTGCCCAGCCTTGTCAGGGGGAGTTGGGTGCCAGCCCCCGTGCCCCTGCAGAGGCAGAATCTGACCTCAGCCTGAAGACTGTTGCGGAACGCTCCTCACTGCGCTGAAGAGAGCGGAGCGCATCCCGGGGGAGGGCGCAGGATGCCCAGGCCTCAGAAAGCTCCTGACCAGAGGACCAGCGTCCCCCCAGCTCGGGGGGCCACCCGGCACCCAGCGCCCGGCTGCCTGCACCCAAGGCTGCCCCAGGGCTTCATTCGCAGGTCAGCCGGCACTTTGCACCGCGTACCCCGGTACAATCAATACTCCGCCAACCACGCAGGTCGGTGAGGGACCCAGGCTCTGCGGCCGGGATGGGCGCTCAGTCCCCAGGCTCCCACTGGGCCGTCCGTGAGACTGTGGAAAGCGCTCCAGCGTGTGGGGCACCGGCCACGTCCGCTGCAGGCCTGCCAGGGTCCCGGGCGCAGGCGAGGTTATCGATCGGGGGTGAGGGCCTGGGGCAGGATGCCTGGCACCTGCACCTATGTCCCTGTTTGGCAAATCCTGGAGGAGGGGAGACAACAGTTACCAGCTGATGGAATCACGTGGGCTGCCGCGCTCTGAGGTCATCCGAACCAGGGGCTTTGTTTTCTGAATCCGTGCAGGTGGTTCCGGAAGTTTCTCAGGGTGCCACCTGGCTGATGTCTCACAGTGAAATGGCGCTGACCATCTCAGGCGTCCCCTGGGGGCCCTCCAGCTAAAACTGGGTGTCCCTCTGCACTGCGGAGTCTACGGAGGGAAACCCCAACGGAGAGACGGCTGCTGGAAAGTTCTAGAGGCCCCCGGCACGAGGGCAGGAAGCAGCCCTTCGGGGATCAGCAAGCGAGGGCTCCTTCTCCCAGACTGACCGTGAAGACCTGTGCTTGCTCATCACCTCATCAGGGCCCTGAGTCAGGGAACAAGGCCCCTGAATCAAGGCCACGACGGGGACAAGAGGGACGCGGTGCTCACAGAAGGGTCTTCCCGCACCGCGTGGAGCGCACAGAACCCGGAGCCACAGATTCTCCTGCGCAAGCTGCCCGCGGGTCGGGTCACCTCCTCCTCTGTTCCCTCCGTGATTTCTGCCATGTCGCAGATCGATTGGGCAGCTCCGTGTCCCTCCGAGATCTTCCCAAGCCAGGCACGCGGTGCTGCCACCCTCCCCAAGTCTACGGATGCGCAACCTCTCAAGCCCTCTCCTGCGTCCAGGCCTCAGAGTCTGCCCGGTGAGTCCCATCAAGGGCCGGGGCAGTAAAGCCCCTCAGAGATGCCCCCCCGCTCCGCCCTGGGGACTCTGGTTTCATCTACTTCATTTAACCTGTTTTTTGGCCCCAGACCCCTGCAATTATGTATACACACACACACATCACATATATACATTGTATATAAATACACTATATGAGGACCTTTCATCTTAAGCTTCTTAAAACCACACACATCTGTTTACATACATGTGTATGTATTTCAATTACATGTATTTAAATTGTATACAATGACCTCTCCTGTTAAGTTTCTTTTCTTTTACTGACTTTTAGAGAGACTGAAAAGGAGGAAGAAAGAGACGGACAGAAACGTCAATGAGTGCTTGCCTCTTGGGCGCCCCCTACTGGGGACCTGGCCCGCAACCCAGGCATGTGCCCTGACTGGGAATCGAACCCCTGACCCTTTAGTTTGCAGGTCAATGCTCAATGCACTGAGCCACACCAGCCAGCGATCCTCTTTTGTCAAAACCACGCACACACGCTGTTTCTTATACTGACCACATTCATGTGGGTATATGGTAGATTTACTAAATGTTACATAAAGACATGTCCTCAACTTTCTTTACACGACACACCCAAGTGTTTTGTATAAACATCCAGCGTGAGTATAAAATACACACGGGTTTAGACACACGCATCCTGTTCCTCCTAATCTCCACTGCTGGCGGTCGCTCACATTCCCCTTCTCTGCAGTGTGCTGGGTGGGTGTTCGCTGCCGTCTCAATGCCTCGGAGCCCCAGGGCCTTGCTGCCCGGCCACACTGGGCCCCGGCCCTAGCGGGTGGGCACGCAGAATCGGAGACTCCCAGGGGACCCCAGCCATGTCAAGAACCCACCCCTGTGGGAAGTTAACAGATCTTCCTTTCTCTTCACCGTGCACGGGTGGCCTGTTTGGGAAATGCTGTACTAGAAAGAAAAATGGAGGAAAGCACCAGGGGCCACGGAACGGCAGGTTGTCACTGTGGACAAGTGGCTTGCGGATTAAGGAGGGACAGGGACACTGCCCTTTCTTGGTTTAGCTTATCTCAGGGAGGAAGAGGAGGTGGCCACACAGCTGTTCCCACCTGCCAGGTGCCTAAGGCAGTCGGTCTGCTCCCTGCAGAAGAAAAAATGCGTTTGTTCTCGTTGATTTTGCTTATTTATTTATTTATTTATTTATTTAGCTGATGGTCTCCAGAATACACCTCTCCTGCTCGCATTTTGATACAATCAGGAATGCATTTGATTTTCGCATTCATTACCGGTCAGGGTTTTGGTTGGGACGGCTTCCCCGCAGGACAAGGCGTTTGCAAACCCGGAGGAAAATGTGAAAACAGGCAGCGTGCCTGCTGCTTCTCTGGAAGGAGGCAGCCTGCCCAGGCCTGCGCCTCCTGCTCCCTGCCAGGTGTGTGGCCGGAGGCAACGCTGCTTCCTCTCAGCCTCCCCGTCCCCGTTTACGCAACAGGAATAATCATAACAATAACCGCGTGGTGCCCCGCAAGGTCCAGGGGATAGTGAAATGGTGGTTGTTCATGAAGCAGCGAGCCGTCCCCGTCACAGGAGGGCCGGTGGCCACCGCAGGGCAGCCATCCTGAAACAAAACGCCAGTTCTAACCACGAACCACCCATCGCTCTCCAAACGGGCCTCCCGGCCCCTGGCTGGCACAAGCACTCCGAGAACTGCCGGGAGAACCCTGCAGCCTGCGGGGGACGCCGCCTGGCACCCACGCCTCTCCGCCGGGCCAGGGATTTCCGCGCTGTGCGACGGACAAGTCAGACAGCGCTCGGCCAGGCGAGGCCAAGCACTGATGACGATCGGGAGGCAGGAGGGTTCCCACGCAGGGCCCTGGGCAGCCCTGCTTCTGACCCTGGGAGCACAGACGCAAGGGACGCACCAGCGCCCACGTCCTCAGGGACCTCTGCCAGGAGCACTCCTACCTCTGTCAGGTACGGTGGAGAGGCGGCTACGCCAGGGGATGTAGCCAGACCCGAAACGGAAGAGGGAGAGAAGAAAGCAAGAGGGAGGGACGGGGGAGGAAGACGGAAAGGGAAGGAGGCGAGGGCTGCCCCGGGCGCGGTGCAGAGCCGGCCCGCTTCCAAACATAGCCCGGGCTGCGGCTCCTTGCCAAACGCAACATGCCAAGCCAACACGCAGCCCGAAGCGCCCAGACGGCGAGCAACGGGAAAGCTGAAAGAAGCCGAGACTGTACGCACACGGGCACATACGAGGTGGGGCCCCGTCCTCCCAAGAACACCTTCCCGGGATTTATTTGTAAAAGGCTGTGTTTTCATTCTGCCGTGATTAAACTTCAGTCACCTTCAAAGGGCTCTCCGAGTGAGGTGACACAGCTCTCGAGACGCTTCTTCCGCGGCTTAAAACAGGTTTTGAAGTCGTCCGTTCTCATGCCTTTTAGTGCTTCTGAGGTTTTTTGTTTCACCTCTTGCACGTCGGCAAAACGCTTCCCTTGGAGGACTTTTTTTCCATCCAGAGGAACAAAAAGGCGGCGCCAGGGAAGATCAGGTGAACAGGGAGGGCGCGGCGCAGGGGTCACGCCGTTTTCAGTCAAACGGGGCTGCACACTCGGTGCGGTGTGGGCAGGTGCGCTCGGGAACCACCCATCAGGAAACGGGTAAACACCTTGAACCTCTTCAAAAAAAAAAATAAAAATAAAAATTCATTGCAGCTAAACACAGCCTCTCACAACAACGCCAGCTGGTGCACCTACACAGACGGGTTCCTGGAACACTCGGCGAGGAAGCTTGTGTTACAAGGGGCCCGTCCTCCAGAAGACAATGCCGGGTTATACACAGAGATTCTCTCTCACATCGCTATTGGCATA
Source organism: Anoura caudifer (assembly GCA_004027475.1). NCBI lineage: Eukaryota > Metazoa > Chordata > Mammalia > Chiroptera > Phyllostomidae > Anoura > Anoura caudifer. The sequence continues at coordinate 64,970 of PVKU01005741.1, read as the reverse complement.
TGTCTATATCTATCTGTCCTTTTTTGTTTTACAATAAGTGTCATGTTTAGGTTTACATGTTGGTGAGAAACTGTCGTGTTTTTATCAGCCCCCCCCCCCCACTGCTTAGCGAGGTCTGCAGACCACCACGGTGTCAGCTCACTGGATCCTCCCGTGGCGTCCAATCTGTCACGGAAAGTCAGCGGTAGCCCTCAGGGGAAAACAGTTCTGCAAAGATAAATTGGGACAGCCCTCCTGGCTGGGGGGCTGGGTCACTTGGAGTGTCGTCCCGTACCCAGAAAGGTGGCGTGTTTGATTCCAGGTCAAAAGCACGCACAGGTGGAGGGTCGGATCCCTGGCCGGGGGCGTGCGCGGGAGGCGATGCATTGATGTGACTCTCTCGCCCTCGATTTTCCTCCCTCTCTCCCCAAAATGAACGAACACACATCCTCAGATGAGGACTCTAAAAAGTAAGTTAGTAAGTAAGTAAGTAAGTGAGTAAATAAATAAAAAGGATTTGTGGTTTGTAGAAGGAAATCTGTCCCGATCTTCACAGAAGCTGTCCACTGCTCTCAGAGCAATGAAAAGCTAAAGAGCATCTTGTCAGCTGCTGAGAACCCACCAGAGAGAACACGATTTCATTGCTTTGCAGGCTGGCTTGGGGCAAAGAGGCCTCTGAGTACTAGGTGCTGTTGGGGGGAAGGGGGTCCTGCAGCCACGCCAGGGACGCACCCCAAGAGTGTGGAGAGGGACTTCAACAAGGGGAGCCAGCCACGTTTTCCCGTCGCTGGTGGGGAGAGGCGCACAGCTTCCCACTGCCTCTTCTCCCCAGTGACCCTGAGGTCTCCGCAGGGCCACCCCGAGAGAAAGAAAGAAAGAAAGGGGAACTCCCACCAGCACTTTGGTTCCTGTGAGCAAACAGGAATGGATTGCCGTACAACAGCCACAGCTACAGGGGCTAGAACAGGGCGAGGGGGAACCTCACGGAGGATCTCTGCCCCGGCACGCCTGACACCTTCCTCACCCGAAACTCCGTGTTTGCTGAGCTTTTCACCCCATCTCTAGGAGGCTTCACAACCCAGGCCACTCCTCAGCTCCTTCCTGGTACCACCTGCGCATCAGCTGTCGCATCTGGTGGTTGCCCAGTTTCGAATTCTTCATCCTGGTGTCGGGGTGAGTATCCCTTTTCAAAACAGTCCTTTCATCTCAGGGACCCACAGCAATGCAATGCTGTTACAATGGGCAAGAACAGCCCTCCGGTTTGTAAATCCACGGCTGTCCAGACAATGGGAAGAAACCGAGCACCACGGTTCCCAAAGGCTCCATCCAGCAGATAGGCACCGGCACGCTGTGGGGACACCATCCGCATGGGTGGAACGCATCCGTCGTGGAGGGAACTGGGTCCCCCTAAAAGGCACGGTGCATTCCAACTGCCCGGACTTCAGGGGGTGACCTTATTTGAAGATACAGTTTTCACCGAGGTACTCAACTGACAATGTGCTTCTCAGGGTGGATGGTAACCCGTTAAGATGGCTGTCCTCTAAAGGGTAAATTTGGGCACAGAAATGCACATGTCGGAAGACCATAAAGAGATTGGGGGTGGGGGGACCAGAAGGCCATGTCCAAGCCAAAGAAGGAGGCCTCAGTGCAAATAAACGTGGCTGACCCGTTGTTCTAGGACATCTGGCCTGCAGAACTGGGAGGCGAGACATGCCTCTTGTTTACTCCAGCCCCCTTAATGATTTTTCAGGGCCGCGACCTAGGGCATTCTGCATCACAACCCCCAAACCGACTGATTAATTTCCTTTCATGAGGTTCTCAATCCTCAGTGGAGAATCCCGTTGGGAGCAAATGGGGGACGCTCTCTTTACAAGAGCAGCTCTATACAAAGAAATAAATTAACTGAACGTACATGGTTGGTAGTACGGAGCTTGGCCCGCCTCCTCTCGTTTAACATCCCATTTTACACACGAGGAAACTGAGGCACAGAGGTTCCACTCCCCTGTGTCCTTGAGGAGCTTGCTGAATACAGTGCACACAGGTTGGGCACATCACCACCAACACACATTCACATTTTAAAGTCTCTGGAACTTTCTCACCTCTGCTTCCTGCAAGGTCCTATCCTGATGTTGCACGGGCAACACCACAGAACATCAACAGAAACTCGGACAAAAATGTATCCCTGAGAGAGGGGTAAAAATGTTTTTCAGGTTGCATTCACCAAGGTTGGAAAAGGAAGAAAACTCAGAGCAAGCAAAGACTGATAGCTCAGAAGAAGGCAAAGACAGCAAAGCATTTAGAAAAATTCTTATGATATGTCCTTCTAAAAAGGACCTTGGGGGTTAACCCGCCTGGGGCCAACGCACCAGCCGGGATGCTCCGGGGGACGCGCAGGAAAAGCCGCCTCCAGGGCTGGAGAACTGCGCACCCTGCGCATGCGCCCGGGCCCAGCAGAGCACCGGGGGGCTCCCGAGACCAAGTGCCCTGAGGCTCCCAGCGATGCTAGCCCGAGCGTCTCCGCACCTCTCCGCCTCCCCACCCCCAACACCCGCGTCCAGTCCCCGCAGGCTTTCCTTCCTTCCACACAGCACGCCCTTTCTAAACTCAAGCCGTGCACGCTGCCCCGACAGTGTAAAGGGGGCTCCGCGCGGCCCCTAGAACGAGCATCCCGGCCCGCGTGCGTGTGTAAAAGGATCAGGGGTGCAGGGGGGCAAACTTGTTCGGCCACCGCTCACACCTGAAAAGCCACGGTGCGCATGCGCGGGACATGCCCGCGGTTCTCGGAGCGCGCGCGCGCGAGCGCCATAGGGCGCGCGTCCGAAGAGGCCTAAGGGGCGCGCGCACCGCCCACTTCAGGTTGCGCGGCCTGAGGCCCAGAATGCGCGTGCGCAGGGGCACACCAGGTGGCTCAGAGCGCGCATGCGCGGCACCGGCTCGGGGCGCGAGCGCGAGGAAGGCCTGGGCTGTGCCCGCGCAGAGCGCGGCCCCGAGCGTGCGTGCGCGACCCGTTGGGGCCGGCGGACGGGCGCGCGCGCGCGCGCCTCCTCCCCCACCCCCACCTGCCCGACTACGGCGACACAATGGCGGCGCCCTTGCAAGTCCCGCGGCCTGTCACCCACCTACTCTTTGACATGGACGGCCTCCTTCTGGGTGGGTAGCCTGCGGCCGCATCCCGCGAGGGCTGTGCGGGGAAGGCGCGGGAAGGGAGCGCGGGCTCTCAAGGCTGGAGGCCGCGGTGGAGCCATACCCGGCACCCTGAGGCCGGCGGCGGGGCCACATCAGGCCGGCCGCGTGCGGGGCCTAGGCGCCGACGCCGCCCGGGGCACTCACTTCCGGTGACCGCGGCGCGCGGGAGTTACGGCTCCGGAGGGCGCCGTGCTCGGGGGACCCCTCGCGCGGGGGCAAGGATTGCATCAGGCCGCGAGGGCTGCGGACGCGCGCACGCCGCTCCGCCTCAGTTTCCCCATCTGCCCAGGTGCCTTGAGAACCCCCCCGCCTGCCTGCCCCGGGGCTGCAGGCGCGGGCGCCGAAGATGTGCACGCACCTTGCTTCTAGCAGGTCATCTTCCAGGGCAGCTGTTCTCAGCCCGCCGGTTTGGGGACATCTGACACTGTCTGGAAGGCATTTGCAGTGCCCTTGCTGCAGTGAGGGTTGGGGGGTGCTGTCATCCAGGGCGTGGGGTGTTTGTTCACCTCCGGTTTCACAACGCCCAGGACCGCCCCCCCCACCCCCCAAACAAAACCACCACCAAGTGGCAGAGTGACCCCGCAGCTGGGCATCACCAGGGAGCCCCCGCGCAGTGCGGCGCCCAGGCCCCAGCTGCCCAGTCGGAATCCGCATCTGCGCCCAAGAGTCTGAAAGTGTGAGACGCACGCCGAGTTACGCATTGGAGAGACTTTCGGTCCTGTCCGTGCCCGTAAACCGCCCCCTAGTTGGTTGGGATGGGTCCTAAGGTCACACCACCAGCCAAGGAGGATTCAAAGAAGAAAACGCTCAGTGCATAAGTACGACTCCGGAGAGAGTGCCCTGAGCGCTAGCCCAAGCCTGGGCCTATAGCCCCAATAAGACTTCTTAGGACTTAAAGGAGGCCTGCATATTTTATGTAGAGCACTGACCTGGTGGGGGTGTGCATAGGTGACTCCTTCATCTCGCAGAGTCCTGGAATGCTGGAGGAAATGCCTGCATTGACTAATTTAAACCCCAAGCACCAGTGAGTCAGAGAGGGAAAGTGACCTACCTGCCTGAGGTCACGCAGCTGCCAAGGTGCAGAGCGGAGAAAGGATTCCGTCTGATGCTAAACGGTGATCTGATGCTAAGCAGAAGGCATGTTCTCATCTTACATGGCTCATGTGACCTTGTCCCCCGCTTTCCCATGGCCAGGTGGTTGAGTAGTAAGGAGACGGATTTTTTTTTAAAGGCACACAAATAAAACTGTCTCTTTATTCATGGCCCCAGAGAGATAAATGATGAATTCCTAAACAAACAAAGAAGCAAACAAAAATCCCCGGAGAGGTCAGTCATCGGAGACAACAGAGTAGGCAGCCACTAATTCTGACCTGACTCAGTGTGACAAAGCTTCTGGGATTCGCAGGGACACTGGGTAGATGCATTTTCCTGCTCAGGTGGTCAAACAGTTAAGTCGTCCAATGCCTTAGCCTCTAATGGGAGGTGCGGAGAACCTGTTGTGGGAGTCTCATGAATTTTAATGCAGACCGAGATGTCTCATTAAAACAGTTTATTAAACTTCTGAATGAGCTTGATGCTTGCTGGGGACTTGACATGCCGTAGCTGTTCCCTGAAACGGCGAAATGTGACTTCTGCGGCCCCGCCTGCAGGCAGTGACCAGCCAGGGTCTCCTCTCTGCTGGTTCACCCAATTTGAACGGTGGCGCACCTGGCAGTGTTGTCTGGGAACCGAGAATTGGTGGCATTTGGGAAGACAAGACCCTCCTCTTCCCCACCGGCCAGTTTCCTGCCCTGGCTATTCCTTGAGGTGGTCAGGCTTTATGCAAATCTTGAGAAATTTACCTTTGTTCTCTCTCTCTTTGTCTGTCTACCAAATGTACAAAGCCCTCCATTTTAGCATGTGCTACTTTATCTCACTTAATCTACGCAGTTATGCCTGCTCTGATCCTTCGGTACCTCACCGAAGCCTATCTGTGGTTGCCCTAACAATGGATCTTCAGTTTATCTTGGTTCTTTTGCAGTAAGTAGGTCTGCTTCTGGGCATTTTGCATACGTCTCCCCAGGAAGTTCTGTTCCTTCCGGTAGCCTCCATACTTGGTACTTGGTTTTCTTGTCTTTTTTTAAATTTCAAGAATGTGTTTAATTGATTTGAGAGAGAAAGAAAAACAGACACATCAGTGTGAGAGAGAGGCATCCATGAGTTGGTTGCCTCCCACACAGGACCGACCTGGGTGCTAACCGAAACCTAGGTGTGTCCGCAGGCCAGGAACCCCCGACCTTTCTGTGTACGGGGTGACACTCCACCTGAGCCACGCCGGGAAGGGCCCGATACGTGGTTTTCAAGAAAGTGAACTTGAACACGAGTCGTTTCATGGGAAATTCTTATATTATAGAAGCAGTTTGTTTAATGGGAGGGGAATGAGGAAGTAACTGGAGATTTTGACGGGAACGCCAGAGAGCTTTTCTGTGTGTTTTGAAATGTAGCGTGCTGTTGTTCCTTCAAACAGAAAAGACTCCTTGGGATTCGGTTGTTGTTGACATGAAGCAGCAGTTGGCTGTGACCCAGGTAATGCTTCTGGCTGACCATGCCAGCTAGGGAAAGAGAGAAGAGGGCTGGGTGGCTTCCGAACCGGGGCCAGCTTCGGGAGGAAGAGGAAGGATGGCCGGTGTTTCCCAGTGTGTCAGCTCCTGCCTCGGCCACTCAAATTGGGAGCGCAGAGGTGGGCTCTTCTCTCTCAAAGGCAAGGAAGCGTGTGCGCTAGAGCAAGCAGCGCTAATAGAAATGACACCATGAGAAATTTCCCAGTAGCGACGTTAAAAAGGCCAAGGACGCAGACAGAAGTTGAATGGTGCATTTTGTTTTGTAGCCTAGGATCCAAAATGGTGTCATTGAGCATCTAATCAGCACAAAAAGTCACTGAGGTGTTTCCCGCTGACTTTGGATTGCTGGTCTTTGGAATCTGTGCATTCTGTAGTTCCAGCACCTTCCAGGTTGCACTACTCCCGTTTCCAGGGCTCCGCAGCCACGGTGGGCGGGCTGCTACGTGATACCAGGCAGGGCAGGGCAGGGCAGAGCTTCAGAAAACAGCCCACGACCCCCCCTATGGATAGCAGGAATGGGCAGAGATGGCTGCTCAGATGACTCCGAGGTGGGGATTTGGGGATTGGTGAAATGGGCTCTAACGTAAGCCGCACTGTCCAGCTGTGTGACGCAGTCATCACAAATCAGGCAGGAACAATATGCTCATTTCCAAATTCATAACAAATCGGCAGGAAATAACACCGCTCTGCGGGGGGCGTGACTGGCCGTGCTCATTCCAAATCACTGCGTCTCTGTAGATGCACACGGATTGCAGGGCCTCCATGCGTGACGCGGGGCCTCACCTTCACCGAGCACCATGCGTGACCTGTTCCGCCCCCGTCTGCACGCCCAGCCTTTCCTCCCTGCCACGCAAACAGCCCAGGAGCCGGCTCGGAAGTGCCTGTGGCTGTGTCTGCGCCCCGGGATACCCCGTGTGCCCCTGAGGGGGCCGGGACCCTGCTGTGCTGAGCCAGTTCGTCTCAGCCATGGCCCGTCTGCGGTGGGAATACCACGCACACGGTCCCGGTGCCCACCCCAGCGCAGCGCATTTCTGTGGGCACGGGAGCACCGCGGAGCAGATCGCGGAACTAGGAGGTCACGTAATCACGGCGCCTGCCTTACATGAACTGTCAGAAGAACCCGCAGACAGGGTGCGGCCAAGGGACATTCACAGTAGGGACGACGCACGCCAGCGGGTGCTGGAGTTATCATTTGTTAATCACCATGCGGTTTTCCAGACGGACAACCGTGGACTTGCTTTTGCCCCGCCGTGGGCACTGACGTTGGACCCCGCGCAGTGCCTGCCAGGGTGGAAAGGGCGGACGATGAGCTTTTCGGGGACAGTGGGCTGTTATCACCTCCTAGCCCTGCATCAGAAGAAAGGATCCCCGGGGTCGCCTCCCTGTGCAGGCGGGATCGCAGCTGGAGGGGAGGACCCTCCCACGCTCCTCCTGAGGGAGACCCCAGCGCCTCGGCTGTGTGCGCGGGGGTCCCGCGCTGGGGTGCTGGGGGGTGGGCAGGGCGGCCGCGCTGGGTGGCGTTCACCGTCTGCCCGCCCAGGGAGCCAACAGGCACACCTACGTGTTGTGTCCCCTTGCTGGGGGAATCTGGTTCCTCCCCGCCTCACAAAGGAGTGGGCTGCGGTGTGCAGGTCGGGGGGAGGCCTGGGGGACCCATACAGGCTGCAGGGACGGACGGGGCTGCTGATTGGGCTTCCTCATTTAGTTTACTCACTGACTAACTGCCCTGTACGGAAGCTGGCAAGGTTTCCGGAACGCAGCAGAGAACGCAGGGGCGTGGAGCACCTGTCTTCATGTCCAGGGTCCAGCAGGATGAGGAGTAAGGTGCTGGCAGGGCTCGGGAAAGGTGAGAATGGGCCATGGCGCGTGTCTGAAAACGCGTAACGAGAAGGCAATGCAGTTCCGGGCCGGCGTGCGTCCCTGCGGCTCTGCTGTGGGTCGACCTGAACCGTGGTAGCCCCACAACCGCGCCTGCAGCCCGTTAGTGCGTCAGCGGTCCGTGGTCCACAGCCCGCAGCCGCTCCTGGGCTGCAGCAGGCTGGGTGGAAGGGAGACCTTGATGGGAACCTGACGGAGCCCTGTCCGCCTGGCCTCCACACGCGGCCTGCGGCAGAGTCCTGTCCGGGCAGGCTCCCGGGGCCTCGGCTCGCCCTGCCGTCTGGCCTTCCAGGGAGGCACAGCCTCGCAAGCAGGCAGGATGTCATGGTGGGGACAACCGTCACGCATCCTCCGGCACCCGTCTTGTTTTCTTCGCTCTGCACGTCTCGAAAGGCTGTGCTTGGGGATGCATCGGTCCCTTCTGTCACTCTGATTGCTGGCCGTTGACTTTGATCGCGGTGCGGTGTCTGTGTTCTCACTGCTGCAATTTCACTGTCGGCTGCGCTCTGTTGTGTTTCAGGGGTAGCGTCCGGTTTAATGTGATGAGAAAGAGCCCGGGAGATAACCCCCCCCCAGGCAGGTCCCCCTGACACTGCTCATTACCTAGATGCCCAGGTGACCTGTCACATCGTGGGATGGGACATTTCAACAGTTCAGACTGCCAGCAGGGCGTCTAATAAGGATGTCCTCCAACACACGCTAACTGGGGTGCACCAGCCTTCCTGCCTCGGACACGGCCTCCCGCCTTGCCTTGGGCAGAGTGGTCACAGGGAGGACCACGCTGGTGCCGGACCCCAGGTGGTCACCGCACTGTCGAGCATGATTTTGCAAAACCGCTCTAATCCTCTGAAAGCACCAGGCAGCCCTGCCTTCCTGTTTGTTACTAGATCCAGCGAAGTAGCACCCCGCTCCGGGGGCAGATGGCGCCTCTGCGAAGTCACCCGGAGGAATTCCCGCCGGCCTCCGAGTGCGTCGATCCTGGGGAATAATCGCGCAGCATGGCTGTCTTCGTACTTGCCATGTGCCCTTCGTAGTGCTGGGCCGGGGCTTGACCCGGCACCCTGGCTGGGAGGCCCCACGTTCAGACCAGCCTGGTCTTCACGCCCCTGTTTGGGCTGGCGCGCAGGACCCTGCGGGCCTCGCTTCCGCTCTGCCATCAGGATGAAAGGGTCGTCCCGGGTCCCGGTGCCTCCCCCCTAGAGGGACAGGGCACTTGCTCCTTGTGGGTGGGACATCCGCGGCCCCTGGTCCCTCTGCCTTGCTCCCCTGATGCTTCTCTGCCTCAGCACGACGTATGCGGAACCTGTCGCTTACACGGAACCGGAGAGGCCGTGCCTGCCCTGCGGGCTGGCAGCACGCGCTCCGCGCTCCGCGCTCCGGCCGAGGCTGTGTCGACGAAGCAGGCTGTGCGGAGAGCCTCGCCCTCAGGAGCAGGCCCTCCTAGGACTTCCCTCGCGTCCCTTCTCGTTCTCGGGAGCCCGGGGCCTCCACCGGCCCCTGAACACTTTGCAAGGGAAAGCGTCTGTGTGGACGTCAGCACCGTCAGCACCGCCTGCGGTGTGTCTGATGCCCCCTCCCAGGTGCCCGTCTCTTGTGCTCCGCTGCGTGCTCACAGTCAGACACGGGAGACCTTGGGTCGGCCCGTGGCCGCCCGCTGAACTTGGCTTCCTGAGCGCTCCAGCCGTGACTCAGCAGCTCTCATTAAACCCGTTGAGCCATCACGTCGGGCTGGCGGCAGCCTCGTTGCGTTGCGCAGTTGAAGTTGCCCAGAGGCAGCTGGGTGCAGTCCAGGGAGCCAGCTGCCTGGGGCTCTGGAGGCGGCTTCCCCTCCCAGCCCGCGGGTGGGGCCGTCCAGACAGGGTGGGCCTCTCTGCTGTTGAGACTTTGCTTCCCCATAGAGCTTCCCCTTTAAAAAGAATTTAAGGAAAGCTTGATAGGAGGATCCAGGGGGGCTCCTGGGGGGAGGTGTGCGTAGATGGGCGTTCTGGGTGAGAGACGGGGAGACTCGGAGGGAGAGAGGGGTGGGCGTTCAGGGTGCAGGGACGAACTCGCGAGTGGAAGCGTTCACAGCACTGCAGTTCCAGTGACTGCGACGGGGGCAGGGGGCAGCCGCGACTGCATCGCGGGGCTTCCGGGGGGCTGCGGTCGGGGTGCTGGGGGCCGTTGTCCGGGTGCGGTGGGGTGCGCGTTGGAGGAGGAAGACATGTCTGTCGCGCTGCGTGATCCCTGATCGGCGGGGCTGACCCAGTTTCCTCCCGGTCCTGGAGGCGGGCGGCAGGCAGGCCCAGGGTGCGCCTCCCAGGAGAGGGCTCGTCCGCAGCTCCAGTCTCAGCTTAGGAAGGAGTGAGTGGCTCAGGTGCGGGAGGAAGATGCCGGAGGGAGCACCACGCGTGGATGACGCTGTGGTGGGGGACGCTCGGACGCGCTGGGGGACCTCCCAGGAGCTGCGGCACCGGGTGCCGGGCCTGGGGATGGTCCCAGAGCAGCATCAGACGCGCTGTGCCCTTGGGTACAGAAAGCCCAGGGAGTGAGCCCCCGGCTGGAGGCGATGGGTGGGTCGCTCTGTCAGGGCAGGGCAGGGCGGAAGCAGCGAGCCACCTGATGCGTGTGGGGGCCCCTCGCCCGCCCGCCCACGCTGCTTTTCCCTGCCCAGCAGCCAGCAGGAGAGCGCACCTACGAGAGAACGGGGGAGGGGGTGGTGTGCGCCCTGTGATCTTCCAGCCTCGTTAACCCCTGCTAATGAACGGTGGGCCCCGCTGACTGCATCCTGGCACCTCCCGCGCGCGGACTTGTCCTCTGTAATTATCTTCAAAGCAGCGGTGGCCGGAACGGCCGAAGGCCAAGGTCGGGCTGTGCGCCCGCCCGCGTGGGAGCCGTGCTCACTGCCTCATTTCCCCTGGAGCAGCACCAGCGGCTGCACTTCCTCGTGGTGACTCTGAATGGACAGTTGCCATTCACAGAAAAGACGGGGTGGGCACTGGTGCTGGGAACGTCTAATCGGACAGATGCCCCTTCTTGATTATTCACGCCGTGGTCGTGTGGGCCCTGCTCTTCCGTCTGCGTGTCCTCACGTCGCCATGGATCGGCACCCACGCGAATGCGCCAATGAAGGGGCGCAAATAGCGTCGGTGCGTGGTGCCCGTGCGGTGCCCCCGGTGGTGCGAGCAGGCTTCCCCAGACGGAAACATTGTAGGTAGAAGCGACACACCCAGACCTGCGTCCATAAAAACCCTTCGGGTACCCCCGTGGCTGCCTGATTCCCTAACGGCCCCGCCCTCCTCCTGCTGATAACACTGCGTTCCCTGTCACTGCTTCGTGTAATTCGGACCCGGGCAGCGATGCCCCTCCGCCTGAGGTGCGCTGGGGTGGCAGCCCAGCCTCACCCAGCTCCTCTGTGGTGGCCGGCACACAGGATGCACGGCGTGACCACCGAGATGGCACGGGTTGCAGCCGACACGCAGGGCGTGACGCGTCACCGGTTTGCAACGTCTGAGGTGGCTGCTGCGTGCTTTCCTCTCAAACCCTCACCACCTGCTCCTGTTGGAGGTTCAAGGACGTCCCTGTTCCTCATCCCATTTCTTCTCACTCGGCTCACGAGTCTCCCAGCTTTTCCACGGCCGCGATTAAGAGGCCCTAACACCGTTCGAGCGCGCGTAAATATTGGTCGACCTAAAAACCTTTGTGCTCCGTAAGCCCTGTTTACAAAGCTGCGCTCCTTGGGTCCCTGTCCAGCCCTTCCCGTGGCTGAGCTCAGCCCGCAACCTTTTTGAACACTGAAGGCCACTTCTGGTGGCACCAGTGACGCCCGCCACCAGGATGCCCGTGAAGGGCCCTTGACCATCCCAGCAGTGTCCCCACACGGGCATCTTCCATGGCCAGCGGAAACCAGTGACCGGAGCGTGCGTTGAGAAGCTGAGCCGCAGCACTGCTACCCCAGTTGGCCAAACGCAACCCGTGACAACAAGAGATGAGATAATAACCACCACACCCCAGTCACTGCCTGTCCGCCTGCCCACGAATCTCTGTCTCGGTGTGCTGGGGCTCGTCGGTGAGGGAGCACCTTCCTCTCCCCCCAGCTGATGCGCTTCTGCGCTTCCTCAGCTGCGGGCCTGTCTTTGCACCCCAATGCAGTCATCTTTCAGCTTGCAAGAATTCTGCCTTTTCCATCAGACTTCCCAGGTGCTTGCAAGTCCTAGGGAGATGGCTTTTAAACAGGAGATAAGTTAAAATGAGCTCCCTAGGGTGGCCCTCATCCCACAGGACTGGGGTCCTTGTACGAAGGAGGAGATGTGGACACAGACACACCCAGAGGGACACCCGGGCAAGGACACAGGGGGACGACGGCCGCCCGCACACCCAGGAGGGAGGCCTCAGGGGGAGCCAGCCCTGCCCACCCCTGGGTCTCTAATGTTACTCCTGCTTTTACCGTGGAGATTCTAACGCTCTGGGACCCCGGCACTCACAGAAACACCCCATAATACTATAGCAGAAGGACTGCTCCTGACTTCACGTCCTGGGAGGGGCCCCTTGAGCTGGCGGGGAGGCCGAGGCAGCCAGCGCCTGGGGGGAAGGGCGCTGCTGGCAGTGGGTGGGCCAGGCCGTCCTTGCACGCCCTCGCATCTGTAGGTGGGGGACAGTGGCTGGCTGCCCTGTGACCGAAAGGCACGAGCTGTGTGCAGTCAGCACCCGTTCGTGCCGCCGGGGACCCTGGGCGCCGAGCCTGGGCGGGTTCCGCTGTCTCCACGGTGGCAAAGGCGCACCCACCCGGGCCTCTCGGAATATGTCTCCCTTAACATTCGAGCAGAATGGACGATATGACCTTCCCCAAAGGAAGTGTCTCGTGGGCCAGTACGAAACGGAAACAGGGACACGCAGGGGTGCAGGAGACCCGCACTCGTGGCATCGTGCTGGGGCTGGGAGAGGGCTGAGGCTGCCGGCCGTGCCCTCCATCGGCAGGGGACCGCGCTGGGGCTCAGCCCTAGACCCTGTCTAGCCGCCTGGGACCTCCGGCTGTTCACCCACGGGTGAATGCCACGGGCGAAAGGCTCACTCTTGTTTTGTGTTTTCAATCTGTGCGAACATCACTGTGCAATTAGAAAAAAGGAAAGACGGGTGGTTGAGGACGTTTCTTATCATGTTTGTTTTCTGTTCCTGGGGTTGAGCGCCGACCCTTGCCTTGACAAGCTTTTGTTGGGTTCAATTTGCACAGGAATACGGGTAAAGCTCATCAATCATTGTCAGGCCGTAAGGATCAAACAATAGATAGCATACAAAGAAACATGAGGGCTTATTCTGAGTCAGGGTCAGTTAGTTAAAGGCCATAAGACTTTGGGAAACAAACTCATTTCCTGGTTAGACCCTTATCAGAAAACTGAGAGCATTCTTAGCAAAGCAGGTTTCACAGGATTTTCTGTATTCTTTCTTAGGCCTGATCGCCCTGGGGATCCTGCCCTTTCCAGCACAGGGCTGCACCGCCCTCTGTCATTGTTTCAGGCTTAAGTCAGGCAGGGAAGTGAGGCAGCCAAGAGATTAGAAGACTTCTCACCGACAGAATGAGGACTCAGGCTGTGTCAAAGCCAAAGGGCGAGGGACCATCATCCCCTTTTGCTGTAGCCCCCAAGTTCTTCCCTGGGGCCCCATGACTGTGCCTGTCTTAGGTCGTCCCTCCCTTGAGGAATCTTACCCGTCACTGGCTAACTGGTCAAGCATTGGGGGCCAGGCAGGGTGAAGTAACAGGGGGCAGAGGTGGCGCCCCTGCCAGGGACATAAGCTTTGTCTCCCTAGTGACTCATGGTCCCAAGGTTGCTCAGTCACCCTTAGCCATGGGGAGGTTACAGCTTCTGAAACCTGGCAGGGCGGATCCCGACATCCGTGCTTTGTGGGGTAGGAGCCGTTCAGGGGCTCAGATCAAGGCTTGTATTTCCTTGCTACCTTTCCGTCTCGTTGGGCCCCCACTGAACGCGCGGAATTGGAGTCTGCAGCTGCTGCCGCTGCGTCATCTGAGTCCCCCTTCCGTTCCGTCAGGGCTTGTGTTATGGCTTCCCGCTCTGTTAGGTCCGGACGGTTGTGTGTACTGGAGCCGGTCCCCTGGTCCCCTGGACGGGGTGAGCGCTGCATCAGGGGCAGATGTTGCTCCTTTGTTTCTGGTGAACCTGTTTGTCTCGGTCTGTCCGCTGTGACACTGCCCGGCCAGGACCGTTCCGGAGGCTGTTCACATGGTTACCTTTTCTATCCTTCTGCTTTAAAGTTTCCTGCTTTTAACACGGTCTTTCTTTACTTTTAGACAGAGGGAAAGGGAAGGAGAGAAACACTGATCCCTTGCCTCTCACTTGCCCTCAACTGGGGACCTGAGGCACAGCCGAGGCATGTGCCCCGACCGGGAATCAAACCAGCGACCCTTCGGTTCTCAGACCGGCGCTCAGTTCCCTCAGCCGCACCAGCCAGGGCTGCTTCCAACCTTCCTGTGCCTCCAGTACAAAGGGTGTGTTGTGGACGCCCTGTAGGGGGACTACACATTTTTTCTTGCCTCAGTCCATCTTGCTAATTTTTACCTTTTCACGGGGGTATCGAAGCATTTACAGTTGACTCTTGCACCACTTGGGGGTCAGGGCCCCGACCCCCAGCCCTGCAGTGGGGGGAGGGGAAAGCCTTCCTGGTCACGTAAGCAGTCAGCGAACACGTACGTTGCACGTTATATGTGGAATGTGCTGCACTGTGGCTGCAGGGCGAGCGGGAGGACGCGCTGACACGGTGATAAAGGAGAGGAGGTGCGTTCGTAGCGTTTGCTGAAGAACACCGCCCCCCCGGGAGGCGCACCCCTGCCGTTGAAACCCTTGCTGCTCTCACGGGAGAGCTCCGTCGCCGATACCGCCGGGGCGAGGCGGGCTGGCTGCCTGCACTTTCTCGCTGGGGTGCTGCCTCCTGTCTCGTTCACCGTGTGTTTCCACCTGCTCCAGGTCTCCGTCCCTCCTCCTTTCTCTTACTGGGTCTGTTGCCAGTTGCTTTCTCCGTGGCGGTTCTGAGGAGGACGGCTAACCCAGCCCCCCAGTCGGCGTGGACAGGGACACGGAGTGTGAGCAGGGTGCCGCCCGCACTGCCGTCCTGCGCAGCTGCACCCAACGTCGCCCGCTGCGTGCCCCGCAGCGCTGGTGCCTAATCGCTGCTGCGTGCGCGTGAGCTTCGGATGGGGGACCAGGACTCGCCCACAGAAACCTCGCTCACCCAGTCCCCCCTTTCTCCAGGGGACCCCAACCGCCCCCACTTGCGAGCCGCCGGGCAGGCCCTGACGGGAAGGGCCAGGGTCACGGACCGCTCCTTTCCGTGGCATTCCGAAGTCGCGTGGCTTGGTAACTGAGAAGCGCTGCCAGACGGAGCTGAACTGGTCGTTGGGCGGCGAGCCAGAAACCGTCCTGTGCATCAGCTGCTGCATGTGCAGCGTCTGCAAGTTTTCCCGAAAGTAAAAATCGGTAATTTGGGGGCTCAATGCCACGGTCAAGGTGGAGCCGGGTGTGGTTTGCTGCGGCCTGTTCAGACACGGAAAATGACATGGGTGCAGAAGGGGCATGCCTACCAGACCAGAAGGAGACTCGGCCATCCTGTCAGGTGCGTGCGACCAGGAGATGTGTCTTCGGAGAAGGTCGCTGCGTCCCCTCCCCCTCCGACCCCGTCGCCGGGTCATGTGGGCTGCACGCTATGCGGGGATGACCGCCTCTCTGAGCACGCTCCCTGGTGCTGTGCCTTGTGCGTAGACTTCGCTTTGCAAGGGGAAGGAGGAGCTGCGTCCCCAGGCCTGCCCTGGCGTCCTGGCCACCTGGGTCCGGGGCCAGTCCTGCACGGACCCTGTGGCAGGACGCCTTGGGGATGAGTCCAGGTTCCAGACCAGGCGACAGAGATGCGGTCCCACAGGATGTGTGCCCCCTGAGGCCCATCCGACACTTGCGCACAGGAAGCTGAGACAGGAAGGGCGGCAGGAAAGGGAGAGGCCGTGGCCGGCGGGGGCTGGAGCAGAGCGCTTGGAAAGCTCCTGTGCCTGCGAACGCTTGCCAGGCCGGCACCGAAAGGCAGGCACCC
The DNA here is from genome assembly GCA_004027475.1 of Anoura caudifer. Taxonomy (NCBI): domain Eukaryota; kingdom Metazoa; phylum Chordata; class Mammalia; order Chiroptera; family Phyllostomidae; genus Anoura; species Anoura caudifer. Next base: position 49,257 of record PVKU01005741.1, on the reverse strand, counting down.
GTCCGGGGCGCTCCGGCTCCTCCCCCTGGATTGCGTGACCCAGCGTCTTGCCCGGGTGCACGCACGCGGAAGCAGCCTGTCAGCCCCTTCAGCCCCACACCTGCCAGGCTTGGGACTCACTCTCCGTGGGACAGCTTGACCCCAACACCCTGCAGCTCCGTGGAGGCCACAGATACAGATGGCACCTCTTCCCCCTCCCACTGCCGTCCTGTGGCCGCAGGAGGCCCGCCACCCAGTGCTACCCAGCGCGCCTCGCAGAGGGACAGGCCCATTGCGCTGTCCCCAGCGTGGGACCTCCCCGGCCTATTCCTTCCCCCCACCGGCCGCCCCGGCCACCTACCTGTGGGTCCTTTCCCTCTGAGGAGCCACGCCACTCCCGTGGATGGGCCGCCCATCACCCCTCGGAGCCCGGGGACTGCTCTGCTGTAAACTGTGCCTTCCGGCCCACCTGCCCCGTCATTAAATGTGACAGGGGCGTGGAGCCTGCTTGTCAGCGGGACCGCGTAGGCGTGGACGGACGAGTCTTGATACTCTGTGGTGCAAGTGGCACCATCCTGGGGGCGACAGGTCAGATGTGTGAAGGACGCATCCCCTTGGACAGGGCGTCCGGTCCTCCGCGTGCTGCAGGGCTGAGTCTGTGGACAGCGTGGCCTGTGTGTGCGAACTAGGGACGCAGCATCGGGGGAGGCGAGGCGGGGAGTCCCCCTGCCGCACGCCGCGTGGTAGGGACTGCGGGCGTGGCTCCCAAGGGCACGGAGGCCACCTTTGGTAGGGGCAGTCGTGGCCGGCAGCTGCCCTGTGCGTGCAGCTTGGCCGTGGTGACATAGGGGCTCGTGCGACATGCTTGTATTCTCACTCGCCCGCAGGGTCCTCTAATTTCGTTCTGCAATTATTCCTTTGACCGTTGACCGGTTGGGTGTATATTGTGTAGTTTCCACACGGTTACGCATTTCCCGAATTGTCTTCCGTTCCTGATTTCTCATTTCCTTCCATTGTTGGCTGCCGAAGGACCCTGCGATTTCAGCCCCGTGGAAAATCGCCTGGGAGGCGGCCGTGGCCACACTCCTCCCGGGGAACAGCTGCTCCCCCTACTGGAGCCTCCTGGTGCCCGCGCCCCCAGGGCCCTGCCCTCTTCCCTGCGCCACCCCCAGCTCCCCCGCCACCCCCAGCTCCCGGGCACTCTGCACCTGAACCTGGGCAGGTCGGCTGGAGCCTCCGAGAGCTGTAGGTGGGGTCACGCCATGCATCCCCCTCTCTCACCCTCCTTTCCGCACGCGCACATTTCTGTTAAGCCCGTCCGTGTCGCTGCATGCACAGATAGTTGTATGTCTTGTGATTGCTAGTGCGTGAGCCCTACACAAATACTCAGCTTTTCAAGAAACTGCTGAACTCTTTCGCGAAGGGTGTGTTGTTGTTGGCTTCCGTATTTAGCGCCTACGGCTGCTGTGACAGACTATCGCCGACCTCCTGGAAAACAACACAGATGTATTATTACCTTACAGCTCCGGAGGCCAGAGGTCCAGAGTCAGGCGTCATGGGTTCAGCTAAGGTGTTGAAAGGCCTGCCTTCCTTCTGGACGCTCTGGGGCGGAATTCGTTTTCTTGCCTTTCCCAGCTTCTGGGGGTGCTGGTGTCCTGGGGCCACAGCGTTCCTGCTGCCCCACCTCCCTCAGCCGCTGCCCCTGACCTTCGTCCCCCCTGGGTCTGGCCCTCCGGTCTCCCTCCCTCTGAGATGGACCCTGGTGACTGTGTGGGACCCCCCCCAGGTGCCTCAGGGCAGTGTCCCCACCTCAACATCCTCCATGTACCCCCACCTGCAAAGCCCCGTGTCACATAATGTCCCGTACGCGCAGGTGTTGGGGCCCACAGCACGAGCATCTTCGGGGGGCAGTCACTGGGTCATTTCTCGTCATTGAGCAGGGAAGCTGGGTTCTCTATCTGGGTACAATTCCGTGTGCACGCATGTGTTGTAAACACTTCCTCTCAACCCGAGGCTTCCTGTTGCTTTCTGGATGGGGCCCTGGGATTGTGATGCGTGCCCCCTCATGTGCAGGGCCCCCTGCGGCCCGTGCCCCCGTGTCCTGTGGGTGGACACCCCTGCAGCCCACAGTTGCAGACAGGCTCTGCGACCTTGGCCTCTACCGGTCCCAGGCTTTGGGTTTTGCATTTAGCTTTACGATCCTCAGGGTCAGCCTTCATTTCCGCCCCCCGCCCCCCGCCGCAGTCTACAGACGCGTTTCCATACAGACATGCGTGATCTAGCAGCATTGTCACTGCTCAACTCAATTTTTGAGCCTTGACATGACTACTCACAAAACGTTCCTAGGCCACCATACACTACACCTCTTCAATAGAGTAGTTGAGCCCTGGCAGGTGTAGCTCAGTGGATTGAGCACGGCTTGCGAACCAAAGGATCGCGGTTCGATTCCCAGTCAGGGCACATGCCTGGGTTGCAGGCCAGTTCCCAGCAGGGGATGCACAAGAGGCAACCACACATTGATATATCTCTCCCTCTCTCCTTCCCTTCCCCTCTGAAGATAAAATAAATAAAATCTTTAAAATAAATAAATAGGCCTCTTTACAAAACAGAGTAGTTCATGATGCCAGTGAGTCACGGCTAACCAGAGGTTCCAGCTTACAAGTGCTATTCACCGCCACCAATCTCTGCTTTAAGCCGTCACATGTAATGTTTCCAGCGCAAACCAGCTTGCAGCCACGGAACGGTCCGTGAGATGCACAGAGTCCTTCCCCTGAGGAGCGCGCTGAAGCCAGCACGCTGCTGCTACGGGGAAGCCAGGCCTCCGGGGCCCCTACGCGCACGCGTGTGAATGGCTCGCCCCCGTCGCTCCCCTCCCTCCACCGCAGGGAGCACCGCGTGGTGCACGCAGGCTCACGAAGTGCTTGCGTGCCACGGGCTACGGTGCAGTCCGGCTCCCTCGCGTGGGAATCCAGCACTGGGAATGGGGGTGTCCGCGGGGGAGAGCGCCGGTCCCGCTCCCACGGTCCGGGCAGGGAGGGGCCTGCCGTGCTGGCTGGTCCTCGTGGTTCTGTCTGGTCCCGTGTCGCGGGGAATCCTGCCCTGCCGCTGACGGGCACTTCCTCGTGCCAGAGGGAGTGCGTGGGGTTGCAGGTTGTGCAGCTTACCTGACGGACGTTGGAGGAGGTCTCCGGCCGGGACACGCAGTCCGAGAGGCGTGCTGGCGTTCGGTTCCTCGCTCCGTTTGCGGAGTTGGCTGCGCCGGGGCGGTGCCCACGTTTCTCTGGGTATTGATTGGAATGCCCGTTTCCCGGGGTAGCGAGCCTAGCATGGAGCGCCCTGGTCTCCGCGACGGGGTTTGTCTCGGGCCTCGCACGCGCCGTGCACGCAGTAGGTGCGGGCCGCCTTGCACAGACCGCATTCACTCCCGTGTCGTCTCTGTTCGCCCCGGACCGCCTCTCAGGTCCTGGGGGTTTCCCCGTCTGCTCCTCGTCAGTGTCCCGCACCGCATTCACATACCTGTACAGCCCAGGGCGCTTCGCCTCCGCAGCTGATTGTCCTGGAAGGCCTCCGTGCTCGCTCATCGCAACCTTGGCCTGAATCCGAATGTGGGGGGGACACTTTAGGTTGGTTCGCGTTCTGGGTGACACAGTTACATACTCTTTTCAGTACCCAAAGTGAAGTGAGATACCGTGCACACGGCATTTGTCCAGCCCGGACATGGGCACCAGAGCGTGGCGGACAGGGATCCCTGGCCAACGGGAATCCCTCTCCTGGGGTGCCGGGAAGAAGGCACCCCTGTGCAGGGCCAACAGCTGGACTGGGTTCCAGCACGGCTGTGCACCAGTGCGGCTCCGCACAGGCACCAGCTGCCACAGCTCACTTAGGAAGCGCCGAGGCGGTGGGCCCGCGCACCCGGAGGTGGCCCAGTGCACCCGGGGGTGGCCCTGGGCAAGGCCCTTCCGCAGCTGGGCAGCTCTGCTCTCAGGTCTGCTCTGGCGTGGTCCACTCCGCCCCTCTCGGCCCTGCTGTGCGTGCTCTGGCAAGACACACAGTGTTCCGGCTACAGGTGGGGAGACGCGGTGCAAAGGGAGAGTGGGGTCCCTCAGCCAGAGGGGAGCTGGCTTCTGTAGACAGGACTCCCCAGGCCTGGGTCGGGAGTGGTATGTGCTCATGCAAATGAGGGCTCCAAATCCTTGCAATGTGATTCGTCGAAAGGGCACTGTCCTGATGAGTCCAAAATGAGCTGCTCCCAATGGCCGGTGAACGGGCTCCTGAGGCTAGAGCTGCGCAGCTGTGGTTCATCAGACAAGCCTCACTCCTGTTGGCTGAGACACGATTCCAGGAGCTCCTCCGTCAGGGCTGCTCAGAGGGCAGGGCTCACAGCGGGCTCAGTGCGGGCTCGGTGCCGCCTGCTCCCTGGGACCTGGTTTCCACGCGAGGCCCCTGGGTGGAAGTGGCGCCGAGGCTCTGCCTTCACACTTGACTGCAGTTAGCCAGCACCCGTCTTGGGAGCTGCTGCCCCAGAGTCCATGCAGGGAGGAGCGGGGACCGCATCCTAGCCTTGGGTCGCGTGCAGTTAGGCGTAACTCGCCAACGGTGAAACTCAACGTTCGTTAGGCAAGGCGGCCTTCCCTTCGTCGTTGCGGTTGATCAGCCGGCATTCGTTCCTGGGAAGTGGTGCGGACGGAGGTTGGTGGGAGGCCTGAAGAGGCGAAGAGGCTTCTCTCGGCGGCCTGACATTGCCTTAGGTTCTTCTACCTTTTTCTCCTCGTGGTTCCTTCCTCGGTGATGTGCTTCCCTCTGACGTCTGTGTACACCCAGCCTCGCTGTGCTGTGGCTCTGGAGTGTTCCCCAGAAGCCGCACCCATGAAGGCTGCCTCCCTAGGGTGCAGGCCGCAGAGCCAGCTCCGGAGGAACCGAGTTAGGAGGCAGGCCTGCAGCAGGGGGCAGAGGGTACAGCCCCACTGTCCCTGTCCCTGTCCCAGCCCACGTGGGATGTGACAACTCTTCCCCGTGGGAAGCTTCCTGACCATTGCAGCCCCTCCCCCATGCTTCCTGGTCCCGGTCCAGGGTCTCTGTGGTGTGGGCGTGGCATGGACAGAGTTTCAGCTAGAATGGCCATCAACAAAGGTGGGTGGATCCAGGCTCAGAAGATGCAAGTGTGTGTATACGGAGAGGCAGGATTCACCTGGGAGACAGAAGAATGAGGCTGGACTGGGTGAAGCCCCCCCCCCCCCCACCATGGAGCAGGGGACAAGCCAAGGGCCTGATTGCCCTGGTGGCCTCCGTGAAGGCTGTGGTCCAGGCCGAGGTCCAGGACCTCTGGCAGGCTCCACGCCATGCGCATTGATGGGGAGCGTGTCGGGGCACGCCGGCACGGCCCCCACTGCGATCCAGCTTCGCTGGCTGTGTGTGGGGGGGGCATCGCGTGTCCTTGGAACAGAGGCATCTGCCTGCCCTCCGCGGGTGGCCCAGCGTCCTTCTCCTTGCTGACGCACACCGGCCCCCGGAAGTCTTGAGCCAGAATGGACTCGCCAGCCACTGGCCATGACAGACAAGGCATGGAACTCGCCTGCAGAGCCCGGGATGCACGTGAGCACGGGACCCCGAGCCTGCCTTGCAGCACGCGCCTGGGAGCCAGGCTGGCATGCAGCCGTCTCCTGCCCCTGTTCTCCGGAAAGCTGTCCCACCTCCCTGCCTGCCTGTGAGTCCCCGCCCAGTGCAAGTGGTAGTGGTGGTGGCCGGTGCCTTCTCTGTCTGGGGCTCGGAGTGCAGGAGGGCCCCTGCTTGTTGCCGTCCTCCTCGGGCCTTTGCTCCCTGGCACGCCGGGCCGGGCCGCGTGACCGCGGCTGGGTGTGAGGCGGTCTCCCCCTGCCAGCCCTCCCTGCGCGTGGGGTCTGCTGGTGCGCTCTTCGCTCTCCCTCCCAGGGCGATGCTGCCTTCCCGCTCCCCCCTTGGTGTCTGGGGCCTTTGGCGGACACACTCTCCCTGCGCACGGGGATGGGTGCTTGGGCAGGAGCACTAGCGTGGGGGCCAGCTGCCCCTGGCGGGAATGTGCCCGAAGCCGCTCTGAGCCAAAGCATGCCGCTGCAGTTGGGTCACAGCTGTGTCCCCCGTGCCTTGTGCCAGGGACCAGCGGACGGCACTCACTGCCTGTTGCCGGCAGTGTGCGCCGGGAGGTTTCTAGGAATGAGTGACTGGCAGGGTTGCCATCCCGAGTCCGGAGAAGCCCGCGACCAGCCCAGGTTTCGGACGAGCCACCTCAGATGGCCCCTGCCCAGGCCCCCGAGGCACGTTGCCGGCACTGAGTCCTGTCTTTCCCAGCACGGCGTGTTGAGATGCCGCCCTGCTGGCCACGCCGCCCTTTTGTGGACAGGGAGCTGGTTCCGTGAGGCCCTTCCTCAGACTGGAAAGGCTCTCGGCACTGGGCAGTCGGGACCCCCTGCTGGAACGGGCCTGCAGCACCTGCGTGGGAGTCAGGACCGGTCCCCAAACCGGGCCACCAGGGTCACCTGCCACCTCCCCTTCCTCAGCCCCAGGACCGGAGATTGTTCTCTGTCTCAGTCCCCAGCTGACAGAGGGGTGGACCTGTTCACTCATCCTGTCACTGGTGTGTCCTCTCCGTGTGTCCGAGCTTTGATTCCCAGGCACGTGTGCCTTCCAAAGGAACGGCAGCTTCTTACATGTCCGTTCAGGGGAGCTGTGTCCCTGCCACACCTGTAACAGCCAGGTCGCAGGTCCCACTGCCGTCACCTCTCACGTGACACCGGGGCACGGGGCGGACTTCCACTCATCGGGAACCCCGGGCACATGCAAGGTTTCTGATATACAGGGTCCTGCTGTCAGCCAGGGCTGGGGTGCTCAGTGGGTTGGAGCGTCACCCCGAACACCGAAAAGGTGGTGGGCTGCATCCCGGGTCAGGGCGTGTGTGGGAGGCCGCCGACCGATGCTTCTCTGTCACACGGATGTTTGTCTGTCTCTCTCTCTCCCTTCCTTCCTTCTCTCTAAAGTCAATAAACAGATCCTCGGGGAACGATTAAAAAAAAAAAAACAAAGTCTTGCTTTCACAAGTAAAATAAATGAGAGAAAGACGAATTCCATATGGTTCCACTTACATGTGGAATGTGAAAAACACAAAAACGAGGAACCAACAAAACAAAACAAAAACAGACTCCTGGAAACAGGGCCAAAGGGAAGGGGGTGGGTGGGAGGGGTGGGGGATGGGGGTCCGGGGAAGGGACCGTCCCCTGTAGCAGTGGGACGCGTTTGCCCGGGCACAGGTGCTGGCGAGGATCCGTGGGTGCTCTCCTCGGCACGCAATGTCGACTCACCACGTTGCACACCTGATACCAACATTACCGGTGTAGATGTGTACCAAGTCTGCGTCAAAGGAATTCCGCGTTCATCACAGACTTGGAGGATAAATCTGATCCGGGGGTGAGGGGAGGAAACCCGAAAAGCAACGACAGGTCAAGTAGCTGCGCATGGAACGGAAAGCAAACTGCAGGTGTCAGGATTCACTCCGCAGACTGTTTTCGCTTTCGCTGGCACGGACAAGTCTCCGTGTGGGATTGGCTGCGTGAAGCCGTCCTCGGCTCAAGGGGATCCGTATTGTCAACTGGCCAAGTTCATGGGGTGCAGGACTTGAGTAACTCAAGTAAATGCCAGGCCTCCCTTGAACACACGCCCGACTCTGCCTCGTGGGGCTGGATAAAGCCCAGGGAGCCGGCCCCACCCCAGGACTGCAGAGGCCGAGGCACCCAGGAATGTGCCTTCTGCAGCTGCAGCCCAGAACAGCGTGTCTGGGGGGGAACAAAAGCAGTGAATTAAGGAAAAAAACAAAAAAAGGAAAAAAACCCTTTCGACCATCATCAGTTACCTGCAAACTATGAAAACAACTTAGAAACTTCACGGCACCTGCACTTTTATCGGAACGGACTGTGTGCTGAATTTCTCTTTCTCTTTTTTTTCTTTTTAACGAAAGCCATTTCACATGGGAAATAGGTTGTTTCCGCTGCACCGAGGAGCACTGGTGCGTGTCCGGGAGAGGGAAGGCGTGCAGCCTGCCCCACGTTCTCTCCCGGGCGGAGCTCGGGATGATGGCCTTCCAGGGGAACACAGCCCGGCTTTCGCCCCTTGGAGGCATCCCCCCTCCGTAACAGAGAACACCAGCTTCCGATGGACACCCTGCCCAGCCCCGGTAATTGGAAATTAGAAGAGAGTCCTTTCGAGGCATATTAACTTTGGAGAGGAAGCATTAAATTGCTTTGTTCAAGGTGCGCCAGATAAGCTCGGCATAAGCCGGTAATCACGGTGCAGGTTCAGCGTTCCTTTTCCAAAACCCATGGAGCCAGCTCTATTTATACTTTCTAATTATTATTTTAAAGAGGAAGGACAACATACATGCCACGGTAGCTACAGTTTCCGGGAGCTCTGGGGCAGCCTGCAGAATCAAACCCATCGATGTTCCTGATGGGGAAGTGGGTGAGGCTTCCCGCTAAGTGCAGGAAATACTAATCCGTCCACATTTTGCTGCTCAGTGAAAACCTGTCAGCGTCCGGAAGTTTCTCAATCATGCAACTGGGGAGAAGCGGCTGCGTCGCTGTACCAGGCCGCGCAGGCGGTCTGGGAGTGTTTACGAAGCGTGTTTGCTGCAAAGATGTATCTTTTTCATCGGGCCTGAGAAGGAAACCACCTCCAGGCCACCGCGGGTGGCGTTCCTCCAGGTGCAGACATGCCTTGTGCCCCAGTGTGATGAACTTGAACGCTTGGCCTTTGCACACGTGGGAACGATGTGGTGTGCTGGTCATAAGGACAAGACTAGCCTTTCAGGGGGCCCCCTCTCTCGCTGAGGCTCACGGGACCCCTCACCTGCCCCTGCCGCCGGGTCCCATGGGGCAGGGAGGCTTACGTTTCTTCAGGAGACACCCCTAGGGGCCTGTGTGGCTGTCGCGTGTGCCACACGTGCCGAGTTCCCTGAGACACGACCCCAGAGGCGTGATGAAGTTTGCCGCTGCTGAGGGCGAGCCGCGTGCATTCGATGCCCTGGCGCAGCGGCTTCGTGCTGTGTCCTCCCGTGCATATTAGCGTCGAGAGACGGGTTTTCTTTGAACGTGTTGCCCCTTTAACTGGCAGCGTGCGCGCCATCGCGTGGAAGAGCCCCGTTTGGATCTCAGGGCTTGTTTAGGGAGCTGTTAGACCCTGGCTGTGCCGCGAGGACTTGGGTGGCTTTATGTCCGCTGTGACGAGAGGGGGCCGTCTCTGTCTACTGAGGACGCTTCATCCACGGCTCTGCCCCCCAAACGAGAACCTCTGCGACATTTTCAGCGTTCGGCAAACACTGTTTAAAGCGCTTTAAAAGGAGACAGCTTCTTGTTTCTGTCTTTGGAATTCATTCTTCCCACGGTCCTTTCCCCTTTCCGCCGCCCTCTGTCCCCTGGCACGCCTGCTGCCCGTGCCCTTGAGACACAGCCGTGGTCCGTGCCCTGCTCGCTGCCTGCGGTCTCCTTCCGCGCGACGCTCCCTCTCCCGCTGCGTGGTGGGTCTCCCAAGTAGGGGCTCAGCGGGAAAACTAGCTGCGCACGGTGCGCGAATGTTGCGGTCTCCGGGTGGGGAAATGCAGTTGCGCGCTATTGAAGGCGCCGCGCGCTTTTTCCGGAGTCATGGTCGTGTGAACTGCACGGATTCCATGCAGAACGTGTGCTGCCCTGCATGTGGGTTCACGGGCCTGCGAGGGCCCGGAGGCCGCAGTCAGCACCGCGGGGAGGGCTGGGGTCGTCAGCGGGTCTGTGCCTTGGGCTTTCCGTGCTGTGCAGGGACCGCCCACTCGGCGAGTCTCTGCCACAGGGGCGGGGCTTTCCGAGCGGGGCGGGGCTCGCTCCACCCGCCAGCGGTGCGGGAGGCTGCGCTGAGTGACTCGCCCTCCGACACCGCTGCCCGTGGCTCTTGCAGTTCAGTCCTCACACGCGTGTCCCTGTCGTCCTGGCCCCGCCCCCAGTGCCGTGGTCCGCCAGACTGGCCCGGAGAGTGCTGTTTATAGGCTCCGCCTGCATATGCAAGGGGGGGACGTGATGGCCCTGGCTGGTGCAGCTCAGTGGATTGAGCACGGGCTGCGAACCAAAGGGTCGCCAGTTCGATTCCCAGTCAGGGCACATGTCTGGGTTGCGGGCCACGTCCCCAGTGAGGGGCGCATGAGAAGGAACCACACATAGATGTTTCTATCTCTCTCTCCCCCTCCTTTACCCTCTCTCTAAAAATAAATAAATTAAATTAAATTAAAAAAGGGAGACGTCATGGGGGCGCTCTTAATTGTAGTCGGCTGTACCGCGCTTTGGCGGCGTGAGCACTGTTACCCCGCCTAGTACTGTTCGCCGTGAGCCTGCGCTGCTGCAGCTGCTCTGAGGACATCTGAGGGCATCGGACGCTCTCTCCGGGTCAAGCGGATTGGAACTGAGTTAACTTTCGGGCGCCCACCTGCCGTCCCTGAATGCTGGCTGGGGATCCCCCCCCCCATCTGGTATCAGGAGTGTGGTGTGGCGATCCCCTGAGTGAGGGACGAACGCAGGAAGTGCGTGTTCCCTACTCGGCCTGCACGCAAGAGTGTGTTCTCACGTGTGTTCACGGCAGCGCCCACAGCGGCGCGTGCCTGCTGGGCTTGCTTTCGGGGGCGCTGGCTGGGACCCTGAGCGCCGAGGGCCCCGCGCGGTGTCCCTGCGTGCTGCCGTCCGTCGGCACGCGTGGGCGGGCCGGGTGCACACATGCTCCCCTGGCAGGGACTGCTCCTTCCCGTGGCGCGCGCCCTAACCCTCTCCACCCCTTGGTCCCGCCTTTGTTTCCGCAGACACCGAGCGGCTGTATTCGGTGGTGTTCCAGGAAATCTGTGGCCGCTACGGGAAGCAGTACACCTGGGCCTTGAAGTCCCTGGTGATGGGCAAGAAGGCCGTGGAGGCCGCGCAGATCATCATAGACCAGCTGCAGCTGCCCATGGACAAGGAGGCGCTGGTGCAGGAGAGCCAGGCCCGGCTCAAGGACCTGTTCCCCACGGCGGCGCTGATGCCAGGTGCGGCCCCTCCTCCCTGCGCTGGGCTGGGGGTCCTGCAGGGGGCGCACTCGGCGGTGCTGCTGGAACACGCTCTGCCCGGGCGGACCCACGGGCTCTGCAGACCGCTCCGTGGGCGCCAATGCGCGCGGCGCCTCGGCCTTGCTTTTTCAGGACTCCTTAAAGTAATACTCATTCTTTTCGCTGAGCCCCGGGGTCTAAAAACATTGGGATTTCGTTTGTGCCCGTGTTATATAAATACCGTATTCATGACAAAATTGCTTCAGAATTGCACTTGAATACATGCCTTTGCCTTTTTTCTTTTCAAAAGTCAGGTACAGTAGTGATATTTCAGCCGCCGCTGAAACTTGAACAAACCGATGATAATGAACAAGCAGCTAAATCTCTCCAAACAACCTGAATTAAAAAAAGAAAAAAAGTTGAAGGCACAGTTCACTTGTCGGGTGTCTGTCTGTAGGTCCTGTCTCTCTCCACCTGTTTTCCATGGAAGGGAAAGGTGACTTTTCTCTCTAGGGACTTGCTCACGGCAGATCCGTCAGAAGTGGCCCACGCCGCTTGCTCAAATCGCAAGGCCGAGAATGTTCTAGATTACAAGGCCAACAGGCGCTTCAAGATGCAGTAGTGCTTAGTTTAAGATTCTTCCAGGAAGAAAGGTGAATACTTAGCCTTTCGAGTTCCTGTTGAGGGGGGAGAAAAAGTGGGCAGTTACGGCCGTAATTTGGGTTTTAAAATTGTATGAGCGCCAATCACAGTTTTTAATGAATTTTTTTTTTTTTTGGTGGGGGAGGACCCCAAACAACCGCAATTTATTAGAAATTGTGTGTTTCTTCTTACACGTTTAAGCGTCAGTCACCTTGAAAGTGCCGTCCCTCGGATACAATACACCGGCTGAGACGTTTTTCCACCGCCCCAGACCGGTTTTGAACCTGTCAGCGTGGGTGCCTCTCAGTGCTTCTCACCACCCTGTCCTCCGGGGCCGAAGTGCTTCTGCAGAAGGGAGCATGTTCTGGAAGACACCAGAAGCACATTCTCTGCCTCAGCCGCCCCCTGGTCCCCGAGGCCCGCTGCGGGTCACCCCCCCAGCCCCCAGCCCCCAAGCCTGGCTGCGCATTTACGCATCAGAGGCTGCGCAGGCCGAGCGTTGTTCCTTTGCAGGAGCATCGTGGTCCGTCCCTCTGGGACATGCTGAGGCCCGACGGCGTCTCTGAGTTCTCTTGCGAGGTCAGGACGCTGTACGACAGGCCGTGTGTGTGTCAGATCAGCCCGGTCCGGGCAGAGGGAGCGGTGCGTCCGGGGCTTCCGGGCCGGCAGAGGGGCCCGTGGCCGCGCCTGCCCGCCTCCCTGAGCCCCGCCCTCGTCCTCCGCAGGGGTGGAAAAACTGATCCGCCATCTGCACAAGCACCACGTGCCCATGGCCGTGGCCACCAGCTCCGGGACCGTGACCTTCGAGATGAAGACCCGCAAGCACAAGGAGTTCTTCAGCTTGTTCAACCACATCGTTCTCGGGGACGACCCCGAAGTGCCGAAGGGCAAGCCGGAACCAGACATCTTCCTCACCTGCGCGAAGCGGTTTTCCCCTCCTGCCCCCGTGCACAAGGTACACGCAGCGGGGCGGCGGCGTGGCGGGGAAGGGCGGGGTACGGGCGCGCTGTTCGCGGGTCGGTTGGGCACGGGTCGTCTAGAGCTCCGTCTGGCGCAGGGGCCGCGCACGGTGCCAGCAGTCACGTGCGGGGGGTGCACGGTGAAGTCACATGAGCACAGCGCCCGAGTCACCAGGACAGGACACCCCCAAGTGTTCCGGGAAGCGGGCGCATGTCTGACACACTGTAGTTTTCACTGAACACGCCCTCCCACGGGTGGTCAGCGCCAGGCCACTGCCCCGCTCTGTGAAAGCAGGCGTGCAGTTCGTGTTCACCGCAGCACGCGTGTATGTTGTGTGGACTCCCCGCCCCTCGCCCACAGGGCTTGTCAGCGGCTCCCGTGAGCCCAGCTTCTGCCCGGGACGACCTGCGCTCCCCCTCCATGGCCGACTCCCTGCACCCGTGTGTGCATGAGGGCTGTGCCTGTGGAGCCCTGAGCACAGCCCCTCCTCCCTCCGTCTGCTCCGGTGCGCGGTGCCGGGGACGGAGTAGGACGCAGGCACTGTCTGCCACCGGGAAGGGCCGTGGGGCGCACAGTGGCCTCACCACCGTGACACCGCCGTGACGGCTTAGCGCCTGGGGCCCTTCGCAACGTGTTCTTTCTGGTCCCGGGCAACACATTCCTAGAGATGCAGTGAGCCGGGCGAGCGCAGAGCGCGACCCCAGCCTGTGCACGCTCCGCAGCGTTGTGACGAGGGACAGCGCAGGTGGCCCGGCCACTGGGTCCTGCGGCCCGCGGAGTGTGCGGTGGCCGGACAGGTCCCGGGCGGGAGGTGCGTCCGCCCCCCCAGGGCATCGGCGTGTGGGCGTGCGGGGCATCCTAGCACAAGTCACACGGAAATGAGGGCTTTCCCCACAACCTCTCCGTGGCTAACAGGCCTTGTACGCCTCAGGTAGCAGCACCGCCCACCTCCCCCCGCCCCCGCAGTGGGGTTGTCTTCACTGGGTGCGGGTCAGCGTCTGTCGTCCACCCACCAGGAAAGCGCCGTTGTCACCGTGTGCGCTGGTCCCAAAAGGCTCACACTGCGCAGGTGCCCGCCGCCGGTGCCAGGGAGAGCGCCAGGAGCTGCCGGCACGCACGGCGCGACTTTCGCTTCCCTGACCCTCCGCGCGGCTCAGGCGGTCAGGGGAGGAGGGTCTTAACTGTTCCTTCCGGGCGGGCAGGCCTGCGCCGCCAGGCATCGTGTTGGTGCCGACATGGGTCCGCACGCCTCCGCGTGGTGGGAAGCACGCGCTGGCTCTGCGGGCACCAGGGCCACCAAAACCCGGTGCGGGGGCACACCTGCAGAGGCGCCAGGTGCCCTTCGCCGGCCCCACCCAGCGCCCAGCCGGCTCTCTTCTCAGCGCCCACGTGCGGGTCCCCGACAGGCTACTTCACGTCATCAGAGACCGGCGGTTGCGCCCTGGGAGAGGCCCGCCGCTCTGCGCCTGGGGCGGCATCGCCCGGCGACCTGGCTGCGTTCCCTGGAGCGCGCGTCTGTCACCCGAGGAGACCTTTCCTGTTACGTTTCTCCCGCGCGCACACAGACCGGGCTTGTGGGTGTCTGCTCCTGGGACGTCCCAGGTGCCCTGTTCAGGGAGGACCCCTCGGACGCACTCCCGGTCAGGGAGGCCCCTCACTCACGGCCCACTGCGTGCGTCTTGGCTGTCCGCGGCGCCGTGGCTCAGAGGCCTGAGCTGTGTGAGGCGGCTCTCACGCTGGCACCTGCTGCCCTTTCTCTGTTGGCCGCAGCGCAGGCTGCCTGCCTCTCGAGTTCAAGGGCGTTTCATGCGATCAGGAGAAGCCAGGACCAACGGTCACACGTGTTTGCTGGGGCTACCTGCACGTTAGTTCGGAGCAGCATACTAGTCATGGAAAGGGAGAAAACGTGGGCAGGACCATAGGGCAGAGCCCTGCTCTTTGTGGCCTGTCCGCGGGGATGCAGCGCCCAAGGGCCGGCTCCAAATAACGGCGCTTCCCTTGGAAATGCCCGGCGTGTTGCCTGTGTGTCGTGCCTTCATGTGAAAATCAGCAACAGTGACGCCGACTCCCAGCGTCACTCAGCCATGACCCTGCTGCCCAGCGGTCAGCCAGGGCTGCCTCCCGCCATGTGAGCTCCGAGCCACAAAGACACACGTCCTCGCTGGGAGATACAGGTGAACGCTGTTTCCACAGTTCCTGAGCCGATGATCCGTTACGGACCACCCCGAATCCATGTTTAAAGGCACCACCATCACGACCTCACAGGCTTACACTTCCTTGTTCATTTCAAGAGCTGAGTTGCACGTTTTTTTTTACATTACTTTTGTGTTTCGTTTTGAAGAAGCTTGTGCACGTTAAGCCTCTTTACTCCTGAAGAGTGAACAACGGCAGGCGCGTTTTCGCTGCTGGTTTCTGACCACGGCTACAGGGTCTTCCTGGTGGAGCTCACAGCCCACCCTCAGTTCCAGAGGTCGTCCCCGCGGGAGCTGACTTCCCGGCCTGCGGCCCGTCAGTGGGGTTGCCCCGGGCACAGCCCCTGTTCCTCCTCTCTACTGCGTGTGCCCTGGGGGGTGGGCTGGGGGTGGGGGGCGCTGGGCAACCTGTCACAGGTTTCAGGGGCCAGTTCCGCAGCACGTCCTCCGCACCACACCGCACCGCGTGTCCACCACCCCAAGTCCCGTGCGCGTCCATCACCAGGTACCCCCCTGCTGGTCCCCCCACCGCGCAGTCACCGCACTGTTCCCCTCAGAGCCCGGGCCAGGGACCTGCAGCGGCTGCATCCCTTTGGGAGGCTTTGCCGTCGGGAGGATACGGACCTGCAGAACCTGCCGCACCCTGCCGCCGTGGGCTCCCCCCCACCCCCAGTCCAGCACAGGCCTCTGGTCATCAGTTATCTAGGTCAGTGGGCCACTGATGATAGGCGTCCGTGGCCGAGGGCGGCACGCACCTCCCACGTCGGCGGCAGCCACAGGTTTGCCCCGAGGAGGCCCGCCCACCCGCCCACCTGTGGGCTCAGGAGCTGATGAGCAGTTTCAGCCCCTGCCAGGGGCTCTCGCTGCGCGTGTGCATCCCGGCATCACGCCAGCCTGTCTGCACAGGACGTGGGGTGGTGGCGGCGGCGGCGGCCACCTGCACAGGTGCGCACAGGCCCCCTGCGTCCCTGGATGCCCCGCGGGCCCTCCGCAGCTCGCCGCAGGCAGGTGCGGGCGGTGCCTTGGCTGTGCCGGGCCCTTGGAACTGCGGCGTCCTCCAGGACATGCTGGCCTCCTTGCGCTGCACACCAGCAGCTTGGTCCCCGACACCTGAGGGAGCCCAACGTCCGACAGGCGGGGCCCTGGCGGGGCCTTCCCCAGGCTGATGCGGTCATTGGCCCCTTCACGCGGGGAGCCGGTGGGGGCCTGAGGTCGCACCTGGTGTCAGGGCGCCGAGGGAAAGGCCCGGGGAGACCAGGTGAGCTGGCCCAAGTGCTTGAGTGCCTGAGGACGTAGGGAAAGGGAGCGCGGACGCTGGGGGCCATCCGCACACTGTTCGCCCTGGCTGCCCGACGCTTTACAGTGCCCGGGGCCTCTCAGCCAGTGGTCCCTGCCCAACGGGCGGTGGGCACAGAGTCCGTGTTCTCCCCAGGGAACGTCACCGGAAGGCGTTGCAGCTCTCTTTGAGGTCCTTTGCTCAGCCCCGAATTTTTGTCCATACGCTTTAAAAGGGATACCAAGCGTGCCGCCTCACAATTTATTTTTCATGGATAGAATGTCAGCGTTTCCTAGGAAGCTGACCACCCATTTCTAGAGTTCTTCCGGGGTTTTCCTCCCGAGGAACAGGGGTCCATTTCGCGGGGCAGTTCATCCATGTGTCAGCTTGTAAGTAAAGGATTTCGTCAGTGCTGGGTTTACACTTTGGTTTTCAGAGGAGTGTTAGTTCAGGGACACAGTAGCTCAGCACCGTGCAGGAGACACTGACCCGCAGTCACACACTCCTATGTACGGGAGCACAGCGCAGCTAGGGTCTGTGTCATGCATAGGAGCAGGGGTGGCTGCCTGCGCGGGGAAGGGGGGAGGGAGGGGGAGACAGAGGGAGGCAGGGGGACAAAGATGGATGGATCTGTGGGTGGGTGGGTGGGTAGGTGGATGGATGGATAGTTGGATGGATGGATGGATGGGCGGATGAATAAAATAAATGAAAATATGAATGAATAACAAAGCATTTGTAACCTCATTTTCGCAGCATTACGTGAAGGTTTATTATTTCAGTAAAATCGAATAAAGCGCATACACAGTCCATGTCCCAATGTTGTGGTACTTACTAACAGGTAATTCAGTGACAAAGAATATGCAGAGAAACTAACCCCTGCATAATAAAGCTGTTGACCAAAACCCAGTGGAAAATAGCTTAGGGGCTTCTCAAAGTTTTGAGGGGTTGCGCGGTGCACACTGCCCCTGGCTGTTACAGAATTAGCGTGTGGAATAAAATGTGTTACAAGCAGTGAGGTGAGGAGTTTCCGTTGGAACAGGGCAGCTGAGCATCGTCGTGAACAGCCAGGTTCGGAACGCAGAGGGCTCTGCACCGGTGACCAGCCGGGGGCCCCGCTCTGTCCGGGAGGCGTCTCGCCAGCGGACCTGACGTGGCTTCCTACGCACGCAGCTTTGTGTTTTCCCAGGCGAGAGGTGATGCGGTCCCTTTTGAAGCCTTGGCTGCTTCTGGAATAGCGTGGCGTGTCAGCTGGACACTAGCGATGGTTTGCATGTTGGGACCCGTTAGCCCGTGGCACGCCAGCTCGGTCTGGCCAGCGCTCCTGGGAGGGAACCGGCCCCCGTGGGAGGGGCCGGTGGTCAGGGCTGCAGAGTGAGCATCCCTTGGTAGGGCTCCTCAACTGTGTGGCCACTGCCGCCGTGTCCTGAGTGTGGTGACCTGTGTGGGAGGCACGGTGCGGACAGGATGGGGCGTGGCAGGCTTCCCCGGAACCTTCGCTGGAGGGAGAGCCACTGAGGTGCCTGGGCACTGGGACACCTGGCTGGGACAGGCTACGTCGGAGCCCCAGAGCCGCCTCTGCTGCGCGGCCCCCAGCGCCCGCCGCCTCGGAAGCTTTGGCCTCACTTTGCCTCGGCGTCCACTGTCCCGTCTTCCCAGCTGTGTTTTGCCCTTTGGTGGATACTTACTTCCCCAGTCCCATCCGAGTTGGTCCCCTCCCCGCCTGGCTGCTGCTCAGTGCTACCATCCTTGAGGGCGTTCACGTGCCGCCCCCTTCTCCCTCCTCCCGGTGTGATGCGCTGCCCCGGCTGCACAGGGCTGAGGACGCGGGCCGCCGCTCACAGCATCTTCGGAGAAGGCGGCTCGGCCCCTCCGGTGCAGCGCCCCTGGAGGGCCTCACCTCCCTGGGAGCGGGAGACGCCACTCTTTCTCAATTAAAGGCTTCCAGCTACAGTTTAATTAAGCTCATCTGTTCTCCTGGAGACGGAGTTCAGATATGTTTTAGCCTGCAGCTTGGTGGAGTGAAAAGAACCTCGAATTCTGAGGGCCTGGGCTTTCTTCCTAACTTTCTCACCTGCCTGCCCTGGTGACCTTGGCTTGACCTCTGAACTTGTCTGGCTCAGATCCCACACCGGTGACTCGGAGGGCGGGGCCCACCCCCGTCCCAGGGCTCGGGCACTGTGCCGCCCGTCTGCCGCGCTAGGTCCTGTACGAGGACCCTTCCGCCCGCTCCCCACACTCAGCGGCAAGCACCCCGCACCCTCTGGTTCCCAGGGCACCTGGCGGGGCGCAAGCAGCCCAGCCTGGCCACAGCCGTGCGTCCTGGCGTCAGCGCAGCTGGGAGACGGACGTTCTCAGCAGGAACTGCCCTGAAGTGGGGGGTGTGCCCTGGCATCCTGGGCTCTGCTGCCAGAGTCAGTAATTCCTGCTCGTGGCCTCAGTCGCGCCCTGTCCGTGCCAGGGGTGCAGCAGGCTGGGGGACACACAGGCCCTGTGCTCTCCAGCCTCCACCTGCTTGCAGCCACCGCTCTGTGGGCCGAGGGGGGCGCCTGTGCAGAGCCGCACGGCCATCCAACCCGTCGGCCGGAACCCGTCCAGGCCCGCAGCGAGGGCCTGGTCCTGCGGGAACAGGGAGGTGTGCACGGAGGGGCCGAGTTCCTGCGGAGAGACTCTTCACGAGTGCTGGGCGTGCCGAGGGGAACTGTCTGCAGAGAGTCTGTGTCGGCAGAGACAGCAGAGTCCCTGCTTTTCTCGGTGTGCGGAAGCGGCCGTGTTCTTCTCGCCGCTGCCGCTCGGCAGCTTGGTGAGCTGTGATCGGTAGGCAAGGCTTTCCGGGTGACGTGCACAGACCGACCCTCCGGCTGCAGTTCAGACCAGCGCTGCCCTGCGTGTTCACACAGCGTCTGGGATCTCAGCCACCCCCGAGGTCAGGGCCCAGCACAGTGGGGATGCTGCCGTAGGCACTTTCCAATGGACCCGGAGTCCTGCTTTGTGACTCTGCCTCCAGGGAGAAGGGGGAGTCCGCCCTTGCAGGTGCCCTGAGGTCCCCGAGACTCGGGCCCCGTGCACACCCAGCTTGCGGGGTACTGGCCCTGGGACCCAGCACGGTGCTGTTTGGTGGCAGGCCGGAGTTTGCTGTTGGTCTCCACCCGGCACGTGCCTGCCCTGCACCCTGCCGGTGACAGCGCCTGGCGAGGTCCCCGGCCTCTCCGGCCCGGTGAGGCTCACCACCCTGGTGCGCCCTGTGCTCCTGCCTCTTTCTGCTCAGTCACCTCCTGCCGTGCGCTGGGCTCGTCGCGTTGCCAGGGGCAAACTCGGTTTCAGCATCTCCACACGCCCCAGGTGAATTCTCCTGTGCGGATGTGAAGGGCATGAGCCCAGCAGAGGTTGTGCAGACTCGGTTTGCCAAGCGCTGGGGGCGTGGGCGTGTGAGAGGCAGGAGGGGCAGGGCCTCGGCTGCCACCGTGCACTTGGGCTCTGTTCCTTCCCTGGCGTCTCGACCTTGTCCATGACGTTGGCCGGCAGGCGGCTTACCTGAGGAGGCCTGAACCAGCCTGCCCAGCAGTTTCCCTGGTCAGTGGGAGAGCCCCGGCTGCAGGCACGGCCATGGCCGCCTGACCCTGGGCCGCATCCTGCTGATCTGGGCCACCCCTGCCGCCCACCACGCCCTATGCGCTCACCACCCCCACCCCAGCTCAGAGTGAGGACCAGCTCAGTGTCCCTGCTGGAGCTGGTGGGGTGGGCTCCGAGTGGGGAACAGAGAATCTCCCTCTGCCCCGGCCCAAGTTTCGCAGGTGGGCTGCCCGAAGCTTCAACCCCTCAGAGAGCGGGAGCAATGCCCTCCCCGCTAAAAAAGCCCTTGGACATTTAAGGGCATAGCCAGGGTCCCGGGTTTGACAGTTGGGGCGTTGGAATAAGGTCAGGTCGTCACGTTACACAGTCAGGGATGGCGACATCCTGCGCCGGACGTCTCTCACCCGGAGAACTGAGAACGGCTCCCCGACGGTCTGGGCCGGTGACTTCCACGTCAGATGGAAATCAGCGTGTCACTGCGGAGGCAGCCGGCGCAAAGCTGGGGACAGCAGCCCGCCAGGAAACGCTGAGCGTGACTGAGAGACACACACACACACACACACACACAGAGACAGAGAGAGACAGACACCTGTGTGTCTGCATCCTCCCGCTGACCGCAGGCATCAGAGGGCAGAGCCCATGGCTCAGAGGACACCTGCCGCTGGTGCCCCGGCCTCCCCCAGTCACCAGCCTGTTGGGGGCGCCGCTACTGCCCTGGTGGGGAGCACGTTACTGTGACGAAAGGCGAGGGCGCAGCGGGCTGGGAGGGGAGGTGGGCGCAGTGGAAGGGACCCAGTGCTGCGCCCAGGAGTTCCGGCTTCCGTAGCGCAGCCGTGGGCGGAAGAGCCCCTCTCGGCGGCGACAGGAGGACCCCCACTGCCAGGTGTCTGCCTGCACGTCTCCGCTGAAGACACTTAGAAAGGCTTCTTTCACAGGGATTTGGGGCTTCTGGAGCTCAGCGCCAGTTTCTGGGTGCTGTTCGCCTCGGGGAGGGGCCCAAAGCGGACACGCCGGTCTGCCACAGCATGCGCTTTAGGTCTCCACCTCGAGCCAGCCCTGCCGTGACAGCCAGCTAGCGCCAGGTGGTTCGCGGGGTGCCCACTCGGGGGCTCCCCGGCAGTGCAGCGCACAGACAGTGCATCGCAGACATGGCTGTGAGTGGCAACCCTCGGCCCCGTGAAACGGCGGGTTCCCACGGTCACAGGAAGGGGAGCGCGCACGTGCGCGCACTCGTGGCGCAGGAGGCACGGAGTTGCTACGGGCGCCGGCACAGGCAGAGACCGCCTCGCTCAGCTCTGCAGGCCCCCGGCGACATGTCTCCCCTTCCCGCCCCCCCACCCCAGTTCCCTCTCCTGCTCTGGATGCTTAACGATTGATCGCACAGGTTTCTGTGATTCGAGTAACATTGTAAACCGAGAGCCCGCCCCGCCCAGCTGCAGCTGCTGTGGCTAACGCGTTGGCGGTGGCCGATGGCCCACAACCCCGTGAGAAAGAGCGCGCCCTGCGCGCAGCAGCAGCAGCCGCAGCCGTGAACCAGAAGCCCTGTGCGCCCCGCCCGCACCGGGCCGCACGGTGCCCGCCCCCGGCGCTGGTGTCTGAGGGCTGCTCTGGGGTCTGCGTGGGCACAGGCCGTCTGAACCTTCTCTCTCTCCCCGCCCTGCAGTGCCTGGTCTTTGAAGACGCTCCCAACGGGGTGGAGGCAGCCCTGGCAGCCGGGATGCAGGTGGTGATGGTGCCCGACAGAAACCTGCAGCGAGACCTCGTGGCCAAGGCCACCCTGGTGCTGGGCTCCCTGCAGGACTTGCAGCCCGATCTCTTTGGGCTGCCGCCCTACCCCGACGAGTGAGCAGCCCTGGCCCGGCGTGCGCGGGCGCTCCCCCTCCCGCCCCTCCCGCCCCCTCTGCGAGCCACGGAGGAGGCCGCAGCTGCCACCTCGCCGCACGCCTTGCGAACGCCCCCACCACGCTGACGCACCTGACCGCGTGTGCACACAGGTCGCGGCCCCGAGCAGAGGCCAGCACTGCCCGTCGGGCACTCTCCACGTGCTTGTGCTCCGGTGGTGCTGCGAGAGTCACGTGCACTGAACACGTACGCACACACACATGCATGCTTACACGCAACTGGACGTGCACACATGGGTGCGTGTGTGTGCACGCACCAACACACATTCCGGTACGTGGAGACAGCGTGGAGTGATGGCCATGCGTGCTTCCCCATACCCCGACTGGTGCGTGTGAAGTGAGTGTGCGCACATGCACGGTGTTCAGTGTGCATGTGTGTACCGGTGCGTGTGTGTGCGCGCACACCCTCTGGGCTGCTGCACCCAGCCCTGTCCGTCGTGCCGTGGCTGCTGACGGTGGTCAGGGCCACCTCTGTCGCTTTCTCATCCGAGGGGCCAGTTCTACTTTGCTTTGTCATCTGAGGGGGCAATTCTGTCTGCTTCCTGATCCGAGGGGCAACTCCGTTCGGTTTCTGATCTGAGGGGACGATTCTCTTTGGCTTCTCATGCGGGGCGGTGGGGGGGGGAAGCATGGCACGGATGGGCCCCTAGGAAATCATTCCCGTCATCGGCCAATGCTGACTCTCCTTCGCTGTCCCCAGGGCAACCGGGTGCGCCTGCGCTCGGAGACGGCCTGCCCCGCCCCCGGCCAGTGCTGTGCGGGCTGAGCGCGGGGGTCGCCGGGACCTCGCATCCCGGCTCCCATCCCCACCGCGGAGCAGAGCGCGCGGCCTCGAACAAAGCTCCTGTCTCTGGAAGAGCGTTCCTGCTCCCTACCCGTGCTTGGCTGCGGTGGACTCTGACGCCAGGCGTGACCTGCAGCCGCACGGCTCAGCCTGTCAGCCGGCACGCCCTGGCCGAGAGCCCCTTTTTCATACCGGCTCCCCTGTGACGACGAAAGGCGCCCAGGGGGGAAATCCCCACGTCAGGGGTGCGCCCGCCCCTCACACCCTGCCACGCCGTCTCTGTCGCCGTCACGAAGCTGCTTTCCTGCTCTGTGAGGTGCGGAAAGGCCAGGGTCCTGCGTGTGACGGCGGCTGGGGGTGGGAGAAGGGCGCGCCTTCACGGGGCCTCTGCAGCGGACCAGCTCGGCCAGGCTCCGCCCGCGCTGGCGCGCGTTCCTGGTGGCCTGCGTCTGCGCCTCCTCCGTGCCTCCCCGTCCCCGGACCGGCCCCTCGTCACGGTCGCCTGCTTCCCGCACCCACCAATTTACTTGAATACAATGCTTGACATTTGCTCACGTTATATTTGTATGGAAGTATGATTTTACCCTAAAAAAAATGAGCCTCTAATAAATGTAAAAACGTAAGTGTGACTAATTGGCCTTTTTTAAGAAAGCACCTCAAACAGCGCTCACGGTGTGAAACGTCATCCATCTGGTGACGTGGAACTTGGCGCCTTTGCACGGAGGAAGCGCACGCCCTCCAGGAAACGGGCCCTCCTTTGACCCCGCGTGCCCTTCATCAGAAACATTCACCCCGATGTTTTCTCTCCCTTCGGCTGTTCTGCATGAATAGCACAGAGCGGCTTTGTGCCTCTCTGCGTGATGTAGGTCCCAGGTCACACCGGGTTGTCTCTGGGGTACATGTCACCTCCAGTCCGGTGGCCGTGGAGGTTTTTTTTTTTTCTCGTTTGAAGCAGCTGCAGCCAAACTCTTACATTTTCCGACCCAGGTGAAATGGCTGCTTGCTGAAAGCACGCCCGTTCGTTCTTACCTCCCGCACGCCTGGGGGACCGCGTCACCCAGCGGCGGCGCTGTGATTCTGCAGGGTCACCGCAGGTTTCCCAGAGTCGGCACGCACGGTCTGCAGCAGAGCGGGTCCCGCCGGCCGAGCTGCACGACCAGCTGCCGCCGCGTGCGCTCTGGGAGGCACAGGCCGCGGTTCACGCCAGCTGGGCGGTGGGGCCCTGCCCGGCAGCCAAGCGCGCTCTCATGTTGCACACCCTCAGGAGTGTTTCTGGGACTGTCGACAGCCTGGGAGGTGGCCCTGTCATTCTGTGCTCGATGCCCCCAACTGGCACATCGCTCACACCTGCTAGTGCACCACCCGGTGGGGTTCTCCCACCTCGCAGCGCCTCCGTCGGGGCTGAGTGACTGCATCGCGGTGTCCGCGGGACAGGTGCTTTCCTGACCACAGAAGGGCCGCGCGTTCCCTAGCACGGCCTCCTCCTGCTGTTCGGCAGTTCATTGCCGGCCGTGTGCTCTCAGGGTTTTGACCGCACGTGGCAGTTTGATGCTCAGTCGGCCAAGCCTTCAGTGCCGTCTGCAAACCTGAAGAACGAGCTCGCCCGTGACAACGAGTTTTACGACGAAGCATGGTGCGCTGTACCCCCTTCCAGTAACTCCTCTGCTGCACAGAGTCCACGCTGCCCAGGAGGAAGTCCAAACCCCGCGGCGGCAGAGCAGACCTGTCGTCCCCAGCAGCCTGGCCAGTCCCTGTCACGACGCTCGGCCGGGAAGGTCCAGCGAGGTGTGGCAAGGCAGAGGGTCCGCAGAGTCACACTGCCTTCCACGCAGAGTCCAGCTCTGCTCCTAACTCGCGCCCCCCGGTCCGCCCCCGCCAGCCTCGTCCCCGGCGGAACGGGGGACCTCACAGAGTCGGGGCAGCGGTGTGCAGCCGGGGGGCGTCTCCACGCCACCCTGGAAGAAGAGTTCTCTCGGGTGACGTACCGCATGCACTGCAACACACAGTCACAACAAAACCACCTACCTCGTCACGTTGTGAGTGCATGGATGGAGTTGGGCTGGGCCGCATCCCCAGCCCCCCGGGCTGCACACGCCCCCCTGCAAGGAATGGATTGTCGTCACCGAAGGGCGAGAGACACTTACCCCGCAACGCAGCGAGCGGTTCATCCAACGGCACCTACTGCCTCTGTCTGCGTCCTCCCGCAGCCATTGGGCTGATTGCAGGTAACTGGTTTACGAAGGATCTCGGCGCATGGAAGGGCACCCACGGTGTCTGAGAGCTGATCCGTGGCATGCCCCGGAACCCTGCGGTTTCTCCCGACACGCTTTCATCGGCTGAGTCTTACTCACAGAAGTGCTGGCCGCCTGGCTCCTTCGTCCCTCACGGGAGGTTTCCAGGGGTCGCGGCCCTTTGCATCGGAAAAACTCATCTGGATGGAGTGACTGAGACACTTTATCAGTTCGCTGTGTGCCGGGCCCTACAGCACGTTGCACTGCCCCGTGGGACGGGGGAGTGCAGACCACACCGTTTATCTTGTCCTGTGGGACGCTAGGGTGTGGACAGCATTGTGTATTTTGTCCTGCGGGACAGGAGAGTTAGGCAGAAGAGTTCATGGCAAACCGACCTGGAACGAAACCCAACAGGACGGATCTTGGGGTACCCGTCGGGTTCAGCTGGACGCATCGCCGTATTGGCGTTGGGTTCTAGGCCTTTTTCTGGGCGGCAGGGCCCACCTCAGGTCCCCGTGGCCAGGGCCAGGTGCATGTGTGGCCTTGCAGGCAGACGGCTGGATCGCCCAGTCTGATTCGGTGGCTCCTGGAGTCCGTGGAATCTCTCCGCGCATCTCTGGACTCACGGTGTTTCCGGACAACCAAGTAGCGGCCCCCCTTTTCCTGGCGGCCCCTGCCATGGTGGCCGCCCGTGACAAAGGCCGTGCAAAGTGGCGGCTCTGTCCCCTCACCACGAAAGCACTGTATTTAAGTGTTGCTTTGGCTCCCTACAAGCAGCCACGAGTCCCAGGTGCCACGTGGGCGTCCAAACACTGTGCATAAAGCGAGCGTTTTTATAGTAAAGCGTCTCCAATCACTTGCCCAGATGCTAACCGTGAGTTTCCCTAGGTGATGAGCATTGTCAGGAGCAAGTGGAGAATCCTCATCCTGCCCAGTCCCCGGACACACGGGGGGCCCAGGAAACGTAGCCATGTCCGTTTCATCATTAGGAAGCCTTGTCGAAGGGAAGGTGAATTCCTATTACGAAAAGTCACGTAACATGGTGTGCTTTCCAAGTCGCGTTAGCGAAGGATGGGCGTGCGCTGCCTCTGTAGGGTCTGAATAAAGTCTGACTAGGTCTTTCACTCACGGGAAGAACACGCGTTCGTCTGCAAACCGAGTCAGTGGTAAATGGGGTGGGGGCGGGGTGTGAAATACACATTCCATTGGAAAGCGAATCGAGCTGGCAGGGAATCCAGCAATCAGCCGACGTTCATCGTTGCCGCAGAAATTCCAGTCAGCGGATCATACCCTTGAATCCTTACGCACGCGAGTCCGATGGTGTCAGATTCTCTGCATCGTCCTGGGCCTGAATGTGGCTTCCTTTCACCGTCTTGTGAAGGATGCTGGCACAGGCTACTGAATTCTGCTGGGTCGTGTAAGTTCTTCCCCCTGTAAGTGGGGTTTCCTTGGGGCTGCCTGTGCTTCCTGGTTGTGCTTAAACCAGCCCCCCCCCCCCCCGCCCCCAAGGCCATCTGTGCCTTTTCTCTGCTCCTGTTAAGGTTGCTTCTGGGTCTTTGGACCTCCCACGAATGCCTCCCTTGGCTTCCTCCCCGGCTCACCTCTCGGGGCCTTTCTGTAGCACCAAGCAGGTGAAGCTGAATGCTTCTCAGGCCCTGGAACCCGGGAGTGCTGCTGGGGCGGGGGGCGGGGGGGCCACAGGAGAGGGCTGGGGGCATGCCAGCTCCGGCAGACCTGGAGGTGGAGCACACCCTGCTGGCCTCAGACTTCTCAGTGAGCCCAGAACGCTCCCAGCAGGAGGAGGCCAGCCTCTGGAATCCAGCCAACCAGGGGTCAGAACCCCAGAGAACCCGGAGAGCCAGCAGCCAGCGGCTCTGCGGGAGGCCCAGGACGGGCTGCTCCAGCCAGGCCTTGCTTCCCCTGCACTCAGGGCACCGTGTGCAGCCTGGTGGCTGCCTGCAGAAAAGCACTCACCCACAGACAAGTGGCAGACAGACAGACGGTTGCCGGCATACCCAAAGCTCGGGGAAAGCGCTTTTCATTAGTATAAAGTATTCACATATGCTGATTGCTTGAAAATTGCAAAATGCTCTAAGTTTCTGCTTAAGTAGGTCATCTCACGTGTGTCAAGTGGCGGGTGGATGAGGCGCGAGGCACTTGGTATTTATCAGCCTACGTCCCGAGCCCTTGCTCGGCCCCCGCTGCGGCAGAGTCCCTGCCTGCAGGGCTGAGAGCCTCCGGTGTCCTCGAACTCCTCCTGAGGAAACCGAGGCCGAGTTAGGTGGTGTGCCCCGACAGCCACTCGGTTAGGCGGTGGCACTCACCGTTAGAGCTGTAAGTCACCCCACAAACCGTCACCGGTCCCCCCATGACCACCTTGAACCACAGGGAGCAAGCACATCCCCCCGGCACTAGAGCCGCAGGCATGTTCTGCGCCCATCACCACTTTCCTGGCATGGAGCCCGCCCTGGGGGCCCTGCCTGGGGGCGGCGAGTCCCGCAGTGGGAGGTCTCCTGCCCGGTCGGTTCAGGCCGCACGCAGAACCCACGCCCGCCTCAGTGGCTCCGTTGTATTTTATCAAGAGCAACCCTCCCCTTGAACCTGTTGGAGATGCCTGCTAAGTGGGAAAATGTCGGGCTCTTGGAAGGCGACCCCCTCTGTGGCTGAGACAGCGCCCTCTTCCCTTTGGTCCTCCTCAGCGTCCCCAACTGACCGCGGCAAACGGTGCCGAGCGCCGTCCTGGAGGGCTCTGTGTGGGCCTGCCCGCTGGCCAGGGACTGCCTGCCTGTGTCTTACACACGCACGGTCCTGCGGTGCAGCAGAGGTCCCCAGTGCCGGCCGGCCCACATCGGGGTGCAGAGCGTCTGGTCACCGTGCAGCAGCATCGCCTTGGGGGCCTCCCGGGGATGAAGGTCGGTCCGGCGTTTTCACCCATCACCGCCTTTTCTGTAAAGGTTTCCGGTGTCAGTGCTTCCTGTCTGTACCTTGCTGTCTTCCCTCCAAACCGCGACTCCCCACGCGGCACCTGCACAGCCAGCGGTGCCCGTCGACCTCACCCGGTGGCTCAGTGTTCCCGGGTCCTGGTGCCGGTCTCAGAGGGTCCTCCGACTGCTCCTGGCCGCCCGGTGCTGCCTCCCTCAGGCCAGCTGTCAACACTCACCTGCCCTTCTGTGCCCAGAACATCCTTGAAGGAAGAATTCGAACTGTGTCCCGAGAGTCATGGGGACACAAAAACGAGCATCACACCTCTGCCCTATTTCCTTCTCCTCATCGGAAACCGTGCAGTCTGTCTGTGGTTTAGGGCGGGGCGCGCAGGAGGGAGTCGCACATACAGGCACAGAAGTTGCAGCCTGTTATCAGTGGCGCGGAGCCATAGAACAGGACCTAGGGCGCAACCACAGGGGGCACCTGATTTCATGTGGGGCTTGTACGCTCAGGGAGGCGGCCTCTCTGCAGAAGTGGCATTGCAGGGACAATCGGAAGACCTTAACATCACCCTGGGCAGGTTCTTAACAAAGCTGCATATGGATGGAACCTGCAATGCCCAGCGTTCCTGCTCTTGGGGGTCCGCCCAAGCCCACACAAAAGCTTCTCACAGCCGTTCACACCACCGCTAGCGTTCGGGACAAGGGCGGGCGCCGTGCAAACACCGGGGGGGGGGGGAGGAGGAAGGTGCCCTGCAGAGGCGTCCCCAGGCCCCGATGCTGTGGGCCCCGCTACCCAGGCCCCAACGCGCTCCCCCAGCCAGCTAACCTCCCACAGCTGGGACCCTCCCGCGGTTCCAGAACGCTGGCTCGTCTGGACGACACATGGGAGCGGGTCTCAAGCAGGGGTTTACAGAGCAGCGAAGGCGTCGAGGGAGTCGGCCCGCTCTCTCGTGTGAGCTGCGTGTGGTTTTTAACATCCACAGCCTGCTTAGCTGCTGATATACGCAACAGCTGGTAACCCCACTGTATGGGGTCCCTGTGGCCGTCAGGGACAGAGTGGACAAGGCCAAGGGGAGCAAGCAGAGCCCAGGCACAGAGACGCCCCCGAGAAGTCCCGCTGGCGGGTCCGGGTCCCAGGAGCAGGGGCCTGGGGCTGTCCCCTCAGGGCACCGAGGAGGAGGGCGGGAGCCCTGTCTCTGGGTGGACGACCATAGGGAGAGCAGGCAGAGAGGGTTGACAGGGGCTGTGACAGCATGCTTCTAAGCGCCGGAGGGTCCAGGCTGCCGTGACCGAGTCTTTGGTTCTGTGTGGAGAAGTGAGGCTTCCAAGAGGAAGAGAAGGAGAGAACAGGCTCAGAGGTGGGGACTCAGAGGGGAAGGAGCTCCTCGTGAGGTTCATCGGCATTTCCCCTAAAATCCATTAAACTCTGCAAGTCCCACAGAGCCCAGGAAGGCCCTGACGGTGTCTGAGACTGGCCTGCCCCGGGGCCTTCAGATCTCGCGCTCAGAACACAGGCTTGCTCACAGCTGCACCGAGGAAGCAGGTGCCTGCTTGTAGGACGTGAGCCCCAAACTCTCCCCGCACAGGCTGCCGCTTCCTGCCCCGAGCAGAGCGCCTTCCTGCCCCTCAAGCTCCCTGCACATTCCAGGGTGACTCAGCAAACACTCCCTGAATGCGCTCATGCCCCCCACCACCCGAACAAGCGACCTCGCTCAACCTCTTCCATTCATCCCTTCCTCCCGCTCTTCAGCGGAGAGCTCCTCGTCCGAGGAAATCGCGTTTTGAAGCAGGTAGGAGCCACGACATGGGGCGGGCTCCCGGGAAGGAGCAACCCTCTCCCGTAACCCGGATTTAATTGCTGTCTGACTGTGCTCCTGGGCGCCTGGGGTTAGGGCCCCTGGGTCTCAGCTGCCGGGGACCTGTCCTCTCTGCCCCGGGAGCTTGGCCGTGTTCTGCCTTCTCCCACCAGGCGTGCTGCTCGAGCAGCAGCCCCGGGTCCTCCTTTCTGCAGCACCAGTGCGCGCTGGCTGCTGTGCCTGCAGACTCAGCAAAGCTCTCCCGGCAGCCGGCCGCGGACATGCAGCAAGGTCTTGTTGGCTGAGGAGCGTGTCCGGCCCCCAGGGCAGAGGCAGCAGAGAGCAGCTCCTGTCTAACTGCAGCTCCCAGGCAGGCGGGCGCAAGCCAGCGCCTGGAGCTCGCTCCCAGCTCCGGGGCCCTGCGGGCCAGGGTGACGCTGTTCCGGGCCAGCTGTCCTGGGGAAGTAGAGGTGCGGCCGGTTCTGCAGCGCGGCTCCTGCCAACCTGTCTCCAGACCGCCGCCCATGGGCAGGGGTGCCGCGCAGCTGTGGGAGCCCCGTGAGGTCCTCCACGCTCCACATTCTGCACAAAATACGCAAATGCCGCCCTGCCTGCTGCAGCTGGTAGCACCCGTCTGTGAACCAACAGGTCACCTGTTTGATTCCCAGTCAGGGCACAGGCCTGGGTTGCAGGCCAGGTGCCCAGTAGGGGGCGTGTGAGAGTCAACCACACATTGATATTCTTCTCCCCCTCTTTCTATCCCCCTTCCCCTCTGTCGAAAAATAAATAAATAAAATCTTTAAAAAAAATGCTTGTGCGTATGACATGTTCTCTTCTGCATGAGGCCCTATGCTGATCGCCCAGGCACAGAACGGGTGAACTCCCAGAAAGAAATCTGCGCATGTGTTTTAGCCCTGGAACAGCTGGTCTTGCTGTTGATGATCTTGGAGAAAATGTGACAGAGATTCATCATTCTGGGCCGTTTTCCACACTGAGCGGACTGAGAAGTTTCCCGGCAGGGAGACAGGGTGACACTCTCCAAGGACACGGGGACCCGGAGCGGCGAAGGGCGTGGATGCACCCGTGGACCGTCCTTCCCGCACGCACGCCGGCACTCGCCGTTTGCAGAACTGCGGTTTCAGAATCATCTCGAAATGAAAGGCTAACCGTCGAGTAAGCCTGGTGAGGGCCCGCGGAGATTGGCCACGCCTAAAAACCAAATGCGTCCTGGGCAGCAGTTACAAACCAAAGCTGACCGCATTGGAAAGGAGCGAGCAGGCGAGCAAAGACTGTTTTCCCCGTGCAATGCCTCGCTCGGACTGAAACTCGGGATGGTGTTTACCCCTGTAAGCGTATGATTTTGTCCCTGACGTTGCCTTAACTTTGGATCCTTACAAATCCTTTGTCACAGACATGACCAAACCATTTGTGTTGATCCCCACCCCGCCACAGCGGTACGGAGTGTGCGAATTCTGTTGGTTTCCTTTCAACGTTGCCTCCTTTTCTTACCCGTTCGGCAGCATTACTGGCTAGAACGTTGCCCTCCGAATCCTCGGCTTCGCTGAAATAAGTCACCTGCCACAAGGCGGGAGGGACCCAGACGGACATCTCTCGAACCCACACGTCTCACCTGATGTTCACCGTGCTGGAAAGCGGCTCATCAACACGGTGTCAATGAAGAGAAGCCCGCACGTGCGACCCTCGGGGGCTGCGAGGAGGATTTACACAGCAGAGCAGCTCCTTCCTCCCCCGCCCCCACCCCCACTATGCGGCCCCCAGGTCCCACGCAGCCTGCACGGGCCCTCCCCTGCTGCGTGACGACACGTCCTCTGCGCTCACCTGGGCCGACAGACGGCGGCACCCCAGCCCGTACCCCAGCTCGCCGGGCCCCCACGGGGAAGCGCAGGCGGCAGCGGGAGCGGGGAAGGAGGCGAGCGTGGAGGGCAAGGTCGAAGACCAGTGTGTGCTCTCTGGACTGGCCCCCAGCGGCCTGGAGGTAGCTCCTCTGAGCCGCCGTATTTGGCACGTTTTCTCCAGGACCCCGGGAGCCTCTGCGCAGCTGCGAGGGGCCCGAGCGCTGCTCCAATCCGCCGCCCAGGCCGGCACCTTCGCTTGCCAGGCATCCCCGGGCCCGTCCACAAACACAGCGAGCAGGGCGCTGAACCGATGCAACAGGCTGCTGCGCTCCGTTTGCGTGCGTTTCGGGAATACGAACAGCGGCGACAGGACTGGCACTCAGGACTGGCCGCCTGCGGCTGCGTGCGGTGGGAGCCCGCGAGTGCGTGCAGCCTGCGGGCGGGCGCGCAGGGCCCGGTGACGTGTGTGCAGCGGCACTGCCAGCAGGGGGCGCCGGCCCAGCACCTGGGTGATCAGTTTGGGGGGATCTTCCGGGGATGCGCGGCCGGAGCCCGGCGGGCAGGCCCCTGGGAACCGCTGGCCCCAGTCATGCAAGCCTCGCGCCAGGAGCTCTGAGATACCTACTGACCGCGACGTGACGTTTGCGCAAGGCCTCGGCTGGGAATCCCGGGCGTGCCGAGCCCGTGGTTGGAAAGAGGGGTGTGGGACGAGGGAGTCTGCAACTTGTGCCTGCCACTCGGGTTGTGGGCCCAGCTTTATGGGGACAGAGTGGACACAGAAGTGCGTGTAAGTGTGCGGTGCACAGCGCGCTGATTGCACACTTAGCCGTGGGAAGGGATTCCCACACTAGGGGCGGTAGCGCCGCCTCGTGTCACGGCATCACTGCGGCTTTTTCGGGGTGAGAACACTGGAGATCTGCTCTCTCAGCAACGGCCACGTCCACGAGAGAGTACTGAGCACGGCCATCACCCTGCTGTCCACTGCGTCCCGGGAAGCGACCACTTCATGACTGGAAGTGTGCCCCCTGTGACCGACCCCTCCCTGTTTCCGCGCCCCCGCCCCCGCCCTGCCTGGTGGCCCACCTCCTGCCCTCCGCATGTCTGCATTGGCTTGTTTTGGGTGACATTCCACGCGGGGTGAGGTCACACAGCCTCGGTCTGTCTCTGGCTTCCTTCCCTTGGCCTAATGCTCTCAACACCCATCCGTATGGTTGCCAAGGGCAGGATTTCCGTATTCCTTGTGGCCGACAACGTTCCTCTGTGTGTGTGTGTGTGTGTGTGTGTGTGTGTGTGTGTGTGTGTATGGCATCTTCGCTCACCCGCAGATGCACGGTTCAGGCAGTAGCTTGGTTACTGGGAGGAACGCAGCAGCGAACCTGGCGGTAGAGATATATACATATTTTGAATTAGTGATTTCACTTTCTTCGGGTAAATTCCCAAAAGTGGCCTGGGCGGATCGTTTGGGGGTTTTGTGTTTCATTCTGTGAGGAACCCGCATTCCGTTCTCCATCGTAGCCGCACGGTTTACTGCCCCACCAGCCGCGCACGAGGGTCCCCTGTCTGCACATCCGCAGCCCTTCCCGTGCGTTCATCCGACACCTGTGTGGCTGCTGGGAGCTGGTTGTCTCCTCCTGGTTTTTATCTGCTTTTCCCCAACAACTAGTCATGCTGAGCACCTTCTCCGAGCACCTGTTGGCCAGCCCTCCTTGCGTCTTTAAAGCTCCGCCCCCACGCCCCCAGGGCACGGGACCGACCAGTGGGCAGGAGCGCCCCCTGGTGGTGGGGTGGGGCGTTACCTGAGCGTCTGCCAGGTGGGGCAGACAGCGCAGTGAGAAAACCGAAGCCGCCGTGCGCTCCCCTTGGGAGTCCTGGCTGCAGAGCACAGAGCTGCGTGCGCCTTCCCGTCGGGAGCGCCCTCCTGAACGCCTGCCTTCGGAGCACGGGGAAGGGGTGGCGCGAATCAGGCACACCCTGGGCCCCCTTGAGGGCACACACAGAGCCCGTGGGGAAAGGAGACAGCGACGCAGGTGCTCTCTTCTTCTCCGACAACACCTTTGAAAACCCGAGGCTAGTAACCAGCGGAGTGTTCCGCTGTGTTCGGTCTTGCTTTCCGGTCCCGAACACCCTCTGCCGTTGTGGTGGTCCAGGTTGGCGCAATCGGGGCGCGAGACTGCCTCTCCTGCGCTCTCCCGGTTCTTTCCAGAATATTCCAGATAACGCAGCTGTCTTTTGGGTGTCCCCCACGCCAGCCCGTTAGGCTTTTGAGGACAGAAATGAGTTAGGTCCTACTCGTCTTCGTAGATCTGGCATCTAGCGCAACCTTTGGGTGCTTCAGAGTTCCACCGAAAAGACTCCTTTCCACGCGGTAGGAGCTTGGAGGCTGCGGAGGCGATGACTGAACTGGAGAGACAGCGGTTGCGTCATTTAAAGTCTTTGTCCGTGGTGAGCTTCTGCGCATGTGCTCCTCGCCCAAGTTCTAACACCCAGCCCTCCGCGCGAATCACGGGATGCTTTCAATCGCCCCGCGATGCTCCTCAAACCCTCGCTCCGCCTGGCCGTCCTCCCGTGCCTGGCTCCTGCACATCGGACGCCTCCCCCACGGCTCCCCGGGGGTGTCGGTGAGCACTTCCTTGCCCTGGGCTGCTCCTGTCCACCCTTTGCATTTGCTGGCGCCACCCTGCAGAGCTGTGGCAATCAGCCATTCCCGTGGAAAATCCCCCAGCTCAGCACCACCAGGTCACCCCCGCCCGGGGCAGCAAACCAGATGGACACACACGGGCTGTACCACACGCGGCCCTCTGTGTCCATTTCTGGACATGGACCCGCGCCCTTGCCGTTTGTGTTGGATTCTCGGGCTCCCACGTGCTCGGAAGGGAAGCGTCTGGGAAGCCCCGGCACCCTGGGGTTGGGAACATGGGTGCGCGTCCCAGCCCTCATCTTGCAGGGCGCCCGGGCCCCCTGCAGCTCCGTCAGCCCGCTCTCACCAGGGCGCGGCGGGCTTGTCACCGCACCAGATGGCTCCGTCTCTTCGCGGGCTGCTCGGAGCCGGCACCCGTCCCGAAAACAGGTCAAGGCCAAGGCTAGGAATTCCGCTTTTACTTGAGTCTCTCCCCACGGACGGCACAATCTTGTCATCCGAGGCCCTTTCGATAACTCTGTCCCTGCTTCCAGACATGGGCAGGCACATTAATCCTGAATGTGACTCAGGCAGCAGGAAAACTTCTCAGTCCGTCCCTCTGTCTCCCTCTCTCCTGCCTGCCTGTCTGTCTGTCTGTCTCTCCACACACCCTTCTATCTTCCCAGCCCCTCTTTCCCCTGCGGGGATCACACTGTGAACACAGAATCGTGGGCTCCAGACCAGCACAAGGAGGCATTGCGCTCCGATGAGTTAAGAGTTGGGCAGCCCTCCTCCTCCTCCTCTTCCTCCTCCTCCTCGTCTTTTTTTTTTTTAATATTTGGAGATTATTCTCATGCATCCTAAATAAATGTCAAAAAGACAGAGCATGCAGAAATCTAGGTCCCCTCCGCATTGGGTCCTGTCACCTGCCAGTCCTGTTCTGAGCAACAACAACAACAAAACCTGAGTTATATGCTCACTTCGGCTCTTTATCACGCACAGTCACTTGCTGGATTAATTCATCTTTTCCGGAGGCTCCGGCACGCAGGCCTGCCTGCCTGTCTGCGCGGCCGCAGGATTAATTGGTCTGTCCTGTACCGTTCAACCAGCGCCATGTTTGTGTACTTGCTGTAACTGACAGGCGGCATTTTCTGCAGCCTCCCTTCGCTTCACCTTTTTGCAGCAAGATCCAAAATAATGGTGCTTCTCCATCCTGTGAATGCACACACCCTGGGCTGCGCCCCCTCCCCCCCCCCCCCCCGCCATCCTCAAATCCTCAAAACCCCCTCGTGACCTTGGTGAGGTAAGATTTCGGGACACTGTCTGCCGTGGAATCGTGCGGAGTAATGGATCCAAACCCTCTTCAACTAACGGAAGTGCTCTCCCTGCCAGCTTTAGACACTTTGCATGCCCCACATTCACATCCTGCAAATACTTCTGCTTTGCATTTGGTGTCGGGTAGTGGCTGCATATGCTAAGTATTTCCCTTGGCTTTGCATTTTGTGACAGAAGTTTTTTTTTTGTTGTTGTTGTTTGTTTTTGCAATTGAGGATTAAACGAGATGTAACATTGTATTAGTTGCAGGTGCACAGCATAATAATTCAATATTTCTATATGTTGCAAAATGATCAGCGCAGTGCGCCCAGTTTAGGCTTTAGGGGCGGGCACATCCTTACGGCTTTGTATTTGTTGCCAAATTGTAACACTTACTCTCCCCGCCAGTTCCCAGCACTCAGGGTTAGTTAGCAACTACCATGGCCAAATGTACGTTACAGCCCCAGGACCTATTTACTGCCTAATTGGGCGTTTGCAGAGATGCTGCTTCTCTTACGCAGACCGGACAGGATTCCACGAAAATCTCTTTCCCTTTCTTCAAGCACTCGTGT
The DNA here is from genome assembly GCA_004027475.1 of Anoura caudifer. Lineage (NCBI taxonomy): Eukaryota > Metazoa > Chordata > Mammalia > Chiroptera > Phyllostomidae > Anoura > Anoura caudifer. The sequence continues at coordinate 13,581 of PVKU01005741.1, read as the reverse complement.
TTCTGCTCTTACCCCTGCCTCCACAACTCCATGGACTGACACATTAAAAATTGGGAGTCGTCAGCCCTGGCTGGTGTGGCTCAGTCGATTGGATGCAGAGCTGTGAACCAGGGGGTCGCCAGTTCGATTCCCGGTCAGGGCACATGCCTGGGTTTTGGGCCAGGTTCCCAGTAGGGGGCGCACTGGAGGCAACCACACGTTGATGTTTCTCTCTTTCTCCCTCCCTTCCCCTCCCTCTAAAAATAAATGAATAAAATGTTTTTTTTTTTTAATGGGAGCCGTTACATAATGATGTTTTAAGCTGCCTGGTATCAAGGTACCTTGTAAAGTCTAGCGTTACTTCTTTGAAGCGCCTTCCGCCGACCACCTGCACTGTTATTCTCAGCGCTTCACGAGCGCCGTGTCCCATGTTTGGGACACACACCTTTGATTCTAGGCCTTTTCCTTCCATGGGATGCATGGCTTCACTGTCATTTTAAGGGTGGGTTTCTTTCATTTCCCTGACGGCCCACGCGGAGAGCCAGAACCCCACATGAATGGAGTTCAGCTCCCTCAGAGTTTCTTTGGGCGCAGACTTGGCAAGAAACAGCCACACCAAGCAAGTAGTTAGGTAGGTGTTCCTCCCTCCGGTGAAAAACCGGAGATTGAAAGTAGCTTTTAGCATCCACGGCCCGGTTTGTCCAGACAGTGGTGCCGCTGGAGTAGCCGTGTGGTGTGGCCCTCAGAGGGGCCCCTCCGGGGGCGGCATCCCAAGCCTTCCCAGGACCCTGCCCATGAGCACCCCGTCCTGAGCTCAGTGTGCATGGTGCGCACAGGAGGGCAGCAGCAGGTAAATCCGCAAGTGCGTGCTGCTGGGGACTCGCCGCCTTGGCTCTCCCTTCCAAAGAGCCTGCTGCATTTTTCACTGTGTGAGTTGTCGTACTTTAAAACTTCACGGCCCGTGATATGGCCCTGCCGGACCTTGAAGACTTTGGCCTTTGGATGGCTTTCTTGGGGTTTCGAAGGGCAAGATGATCAGTCGTGAAGGACAGAAATTGCCCAAGCCTTTCACGCCGGGCAGCTGTGTGACCTTCAGTGAATTGGGGGTGGGGATTAGAGGACTCTTCCTGGCTACTGTCTCCAGCGTCGGCCACAGAGCTGGCTTCGGGCCTGGGCCGGCTGTGCCGGTTTCTGTGCCGCATGACTTGCCTGCAGGGGACAGGTGAGGGGCCACAGCAAACCAGCCAGCAGGAGCCTCGGTCCTAGGCATGGCCTGTCGGCGTGAATGGGGCGGGCACCAAGCACCTGGTCTCCTGGACACCTCACTGTTGGGCAGGTGTCTGAGCAAAGGAGGGCATGTGCCTGGTGGACGGTGACCATCATGACCTTGGGCGCTGACCCTCAGTCACCGGTGTGTTTACACATGCTAACACACCGTCGCAGAAATACTGGGGAAACCGAGGCACGCTGTTCCACCCCAGCGCCAGGATCCCAACCTCGGTCCTGGACACCTCTGACTCTGCCGTTTCTCTGTCCCTCGCGGCCTGCGCCCCCGTGGTGGCCTGCAGCGTGTCAGCATCACCATCCCCAGGCTGAGGCACCGAGTCCCCTTCCTACTCCTGTGCGGGGGGACAGTGTGCTCACTGCACCCAGCGGAAGCCCCGGCCTCTGTGACAGCCCGTGCTTCACGTGGGGCCCCTCCCCGCAAAGCCATCCTGCACCGGAGTCGGACTCCGGTGCCGGGCGTCAGGCCTGGCACGGCGCCTCGCAGACTCAGTGCCTCGGCCTTCGTCTCCTGTCACTGCCGTTCAAAGACTGCCCATCTCCCCTAAGGACAGAAGGGCAAGCCAGCCAGTGACAAACAGGAAAGGACCTGGAGGGACTTTTCTCCAAAGACAGGACACAAAGCCCTGGGGAAACAGGCCCCACTTCACTCATCCTTAGGGAGATGCACCTGCAAACAGGGAAGGACGCGTCCCCTCCCGCCCCTGAGGACGGCTGTCACTGAAGCACACCACCGCAGCAGAACCCGCCACCGGTGACCCTGTGGGCAGGAATGCGTAATCATGGGGCGGCCAGGGGGACCCGCCCGGCAGCTCCTCCGGAAACTCGAGTGCCATTACGGTCCGGCCCAGCCACGGCAGTGCTGGGCTTACACCCTGCCGGAGAGGAAAGCAGGGCCTGGAAGACATGCTGGGCCGGTCACGTTCACCGCCGGGTTCCTCACGGCAGCCGGGGGTGCGAGCAACCCGAGGCCCCGCAGCGGATGAGCAGATGAGGAAGCCTGGAGCGTGCACGCCGCGGCCTGCTACCCTGCCTGGACCGGGGGCGCTCTGCCGCCTGCAGAGTAACAAAATGGCGAGTAACAAAGTACAAGGACTCTGCTTATACCGTCTTCTGGGAAGAGAGGAATTTGAGAGAGCGGTGAGTGTCAGCACAGGACGTCTACGTCAGATAAAAAGTGTTCATCGCCAAGCAAACGTGGACTTTCTGCACCGGCCGAGTGTATCCGTGCTGACAATGTAGATGACACTTTCAGGTGGGTGGGGGGGAAGCCGGCATTTGGGCAGCTGCCGAGTTGTCGACCTGGAGGGCGGTGCTGTGCATCGCCAAGGACGTGGTGGCAGTCACGCGGCACGGACCTGCCCCTCAGCGCGTGCTCCAGGTCACAAGGAAGGTGGCGGGCTGTAGGAGGGAGAGCAGAGTGTGAGCCTAGATCCCAGGACAGCGAGGACGGGGTGGGCCGCCCAGTGTCTCAGCCTCGGTGCCCCGGTCCGTGACGTGGAGCAGCAGCAGGACACGCGTTCGAGGACTTCTTCTCTCCGAGCGTCCCCAGATGGGATTTATCGTCGGGACGGCAGAGAACAATGTCAGCGACCTGAGATGCACCTCAGCCGTGCCTCAGTCTGTCCGCTGGCCCGCAGGCAGAGGACAGCGGAGAATCACGCCCTCACAGAGCGGGCGGGAGACCGGGCTCCTTCCTGGACCCCGAGGAAGCCACACTCACCGCGTCCTGTGCGCTCAACTCTATTCAGACGGAGTCAGGCAGGAGATTCCCAGCCGTTCCTTGGACAATGCAGGGAAAACGGCCCCACGGAATGGTGTCCATCATTCTAAGTGTCACTGTTGTGTATAAAGATAAACAGGAGCGAACCCAGATGGCTCCTTCCGCCCTCGGCACCGTGATGCATTTTGTATGAAATGGGCAGAGGGTAAGACCGTTGCTCCAGCCCCACGTGGCTCGGGCAGCGTGGGCTGGATGAATCGACTCTCCCGGAGGTGGGTGGCCGTCTGGCAGGGGAGACGGAGCGCAGAGCAGACCACCAAACACGCACGTGGAATCCACGTGGAATGGTATGGGCGTGACGAGGGACCTGATTAGTGTATTATATTTGCCTTGCATTTCACCACTTCACAAACAGAAAGAATGACTGTTCCCATTGGTAAGCTTAGTCATGGGTGTCTGTCCTTTGGGGGCCAAACTAGCAGAAAGCAGCCAAGAGAAGGGAAATGGGAAAACTGACTTTCAGTTTGGTAAAGTAAAGATCCACCGAAACGGGGAGCAAAGGCTGTCGATGTGAGTGACGCCGGGACGGCGTGAGGGGCTCACCCCCCAGGAGGGGCCTGGCTCTGGTACGTGTTTCAGAGCAGACGGCAGCCCGCAAGGTCCAGCCAGGCACTGGTTGGAGAAGCAAATTGCCGGTGGAAGGGGGCGGGGTGCAGACCGCAGATGAGGGGAGGCAACGGCCAGAGGCAGCAGCTGCGCCAGCTGTGGCTGCAGATGCGAAGTGACGGAAGACAACTGCAAGGTGGTAAGAGCGGGGCTGGTCTCCTAACGAACTCGAGCAGGGTGGCATTTCGGCGGGAGTCATGCTGACCGCAAAGAAACCCTCTGCGTGGACTCAGGCGCCCTCAGAACACGGAGCAAACCTTGCTTGACAAGGTGAGCGCATTGGCAACGGAGGAATAGAAAGTCTTTGCCGAGATTTGGAAGACTGCAAAGTCTCACGCTGAGAATGAGGTAGGGAAGCTGTCAGGGTCCTGGGAGTCTAATACGATGGCCGGAAGCAGCAGAGACACGCTCCCTGTGTTCCGTGGAATCCGTGAGCCACAGGCGGGACTTCCTCCGCGGCCCTGCGTAGGGCTGGTGGAAACGTGTTCTCCGCATCGGCTTGGCCCGGGGCCCGGCACTTCTCCCTCATGCTTCATGGCGGCCACCGTCCATGCCACCTGCTGGCATCGCCCTCTCTGTCCTTCCGAAGCGCCAAGCTATGCTTCGAGCATGTATTCCTGATGGCCAGCTCCAGGGTACCTCTGGAGAAGAGGATCGACTTGCTTTTGCTATTCAAGAGCGTAAATAATAATCAGTAGAAGCAAGCATCCTCCACAGGCCATAGCGCATTTGGGGACTCGAGAGGACCTGTCTCTACTGCGGGGCTCTTGGCTTTGGGCACGTCACATCTGTCCGCCGTCTGCACGCCTCTGTGGGTCTTCACGTGAAGCCGACGCTCACTTTAATTCTTTCCTGAAATAGAGAAGAGGAAGTGCGAGGAACAGATGATGGGTTTTGTCGATCTTTTTTCCTTCAAAACGTTGACTGATCCCCAAGGTAGACCCGTAGCTGGGAACTAGTTCACTCAGGCGATGCCTGTGTCGAGTAGGCAATGCATGTTTTGGGGACCCCCCCCAATTCCAACAAGTGTCGTCGTTCTCGGGTGCCACGGCCCATGTTCGTGGAACTCTGCTTCTCAGATGATGCGTGGCTGGGGTCTTTGCACAACTCACCAACATCTGGAAGAGTGAAGGAAACCCCATTTCCACGATTTCCTCCCGCAGGTCTTTTTCCTGATTGTCCGGCGTCCTCTGCCTTCTCTGGTTTTTAAGCCCTAACCTCCTTCCCCCAGAAAACAAACAACCCAATAAACAAACAGGACTCGAGCAGTTATCAGCAGAAACCCCCTGCACGGGGTGATGACCTGCACACCGGAATGCGGGCTGCAGATGGGCTCGTGGCTGCAGTTTGGGGCTGTTTACAGCCCTTGGCGTGCGTGCGACCGCTGGCTGGCCGGCCAGACGGGCGGTACGACGAAACAGCCAGCCGTACTCATGGCCTCTCACAGCAGCAAGGTGTTCAACCGAGAGAACTTCAAGTTCACGGGCCCCATCACCTAAATCACGCCAAGAAGTGCCAACGCGTTCAGGCGCAGCTGGAGACAATATCTCTTGGGTTTCCTTGGGCTTCCTCTGCTCCGTCTTTGAGGGTAACCTGCAGGCGGGTCGTTGTGAAATGGACGTTTGGCCGAGCAGTGACGTCTGAAGAGCCCGTGCAGGTGCGCAGGTCATTAGGGGAGCGTGGCTGTGGACGGAACGTACCCCACCCTGGGTCAGCTGCTCCTCAAATTCATGAAAAAGCTCACCAACGGCCTAAGCTGATCCTCATTGGCGATGTTGAGAAATCACCTACAAATCAGCCGAGAATTCCATCCAGAAATCAGCTCGAACCAGTGCTCTGATTGTCAAGGTCCCAGAACCTGATGAATGTCACAACGGTGTGACCAGGAAGGGTGGGTGCTCAGCAGTGCCCACCGGTGCCACATGAGGAGAGCTGAGAAGCAGACCCTGCGTTTGGTGGCTGGAACTCACTCCCGACCACCGAGGCCAGGATGTAGCTTTGAGGGAACCTGAGCTTCGTGCCATCCCCGGGAATATTTTGGAAATGGATTTTCCTAAAAGAAAGAAGGAAGCGGAGGTCAGTGTGAGCCAGGGCGGGCTCGTAACGAAACAGGCCAGGCTCTGAGGACCTCGCTGGACTCGCGAATGCGAGAAGTGCCGTAGACGTGAGGGGCAGGATCTTCTTGGGCGCAGAGTCGGAACAAAGATTTTGCAAGTGCGGCCTGGAGGGCTGAATGACGACACCTTGAAGAGCAGCTGGAACCGGTGGAAATGAACCACTGAGGGATCGAGGTCCCCTGGGGCCCTGTTCCTCCTGCTCTCTCCCTGCGTCTGCCTTGCGCGTTGCCCCCCCGTAGTCTGGCCTGTGGCCCATTTCCGTTACTGGCCTGCCTGAACACAGCAATCGCCCGCTGATGAGGGCTGCCCACGAGGGGAAGGGCGGCGCTCAGCCGGTACCGTGGACGAGTCAGCTGAGACCCACGGAGACCAAGCAGGAGAACCGCAGCTGCAGCCCCAAAGCAGCCTGGCCGGGCTGATGCGTGCGCTGAATCGAACACGCGGAGACTGACAGGAGCGGGGACTTGGTCAAACACCCCGGCTGCAGATGAACCCACTCGGGGCCGAGGGCTCACCCAGACGTTTGACCCCGCGGTCAGGGCGAGCTGCGCCCCAGCGGAGTCGGTCTGGCCACACAGAGCCCTGTCCTGTCACTTCCCACGATGACGGTGGCAGTGGTGGCAGGGGCCCCGTGTGGACCTTCCTGTGGGCGTTGCCTTAGGCACTGGGGCGCATGGCGTCTCCCGAAGCATGTTGTTGACACGTGTGCATGCCTATGCCCAAGGACAAAATCATCGCACGCACCGTGCCTCGCTCGGATTGGGAAAATCGTTACAGTGTGCAAGCGGCTTTAAGAGACCCTGCTGGACCGAGGCCCCCCACGGAGTGGCGGAGCTTTGTCCTGAGCACCCCGTGTGTGCAGAGAAAGACACCCTCAGGAGGGCCTGAGGCACCAGAACAGAAATACACGGACGAGTGGGCCCAGTGGGGTGCAGGGGTAGCAGGGCCTGTGAACCTCTCTTGATGACCCGCACCCCAGGGGGTGCAGGCTGGGGGTGGGGGGCGCTAGCCAGGGCCAGGGTGGGAGCTAGCAGGGCCAGGGTGGGAGCTAGCAGGGCCGTTGGGAGGAAACGCCCGTGAGAAGCCGCCCTGCAAACCTCCATGTGGGCGTGGCTGGAAAAACGGAAAACAGAAGGGGGACAGAGACGGCCACCACCTGGCCGGCGGGCCCGTGGTCATCTGGAGAGCCGTCTCTCTGTGCAGCCGGCACGCAGGCATTCAGCAAGACCGGTTTCTTTTCACAGGCAGCCCTGCACTCGGGCCTGGTGACCTACAAGCCCAGAGAGAACGGGGTGTGGGGCAGTGGGTGACAAGTGGGAAGACCCACCCATCCGCCCGGGGACCCCAGAGCATTTGTTCCCGACGCTGCCGGGGCTCAGGTGGGGCTGGCTCCAGCTCAGGCCAGGGGGCCCGAAGCTCGGGGGCCTGGGGCAGGAGAGAAGCCCAACCAACTTGCGCTTCAGCGGCATCTTGTCCCAGGGATGGGTGAGGACAGGCCACTCGGTGCCTTACTGACGAGTCAAAGCCCGGGAGCCTGCGTCTGGCCTCATGCTGGGTGAATGGGGGGGGGGGGTCTGTCAGTCTCTCGCAAGCAATGGCCTCCGCCTCCCTCCGGCTTGTGACCTCACAGACAGAGGGGGCGGGAGGTTCTGCGCAGCCGGCCGGTTCCGGAGCACACGGTGGGGCGGCTCCCTCAGCGTCCCTGGTTTCTGGGAACACAGGGTGGAAGTCCAGGTCTGTGCTGTGCTGAACTTGACCTCCCTGGCTGCAGGCGTCAATGGCAACGCCGCTGTCCATGCTCAGCCTCCCGGCAGCCCTGGGTGTGTGCGTGCGGCAGGGCGTGGAGGATGTGTGGGAGCCGCACGGGTGGGGTGCGGCTGGCCCAGGGCCCTGCGGGGTCTGCAGGAAGCAGCCCTGACCCCCAACAGGGCGGACGCACCTCATGCCCCTTCCAAAGCCCTTCGTGTCTTTCCTCAATGTTGGCTAACCTGATGCAGAACGCACACACCACGCAATCCACCCAAACGCGGCAACTCCACGGTTTCCCGTAGATGCGGCGTTTTGCCTCCATCACCAGTCGATCTCGTCACATGCTTGCTTTCCCCCAGAGGAAACCGCACACCCATCAGCCGGCCCTGCTGACTCCTCCCTGCCCAGCGCTGGCCCCCGTCCCTGCAGATTGGCCTTTTGTGGACATTTCACGCCAGGGGCATCGGCAGCGTGTGTGACCGCGGTGTGAGGCGTGTCCCCGGTGCGTGGCGTTTTGCAGGCTGCCCTCCTGGTAGCGTGCGTTGGACTTCGTTGCTTTTTACGCCCCAGTGACGTCCTGAGGCTTGGACTGACCCCACTCTGGGTGTTCCTCCTGCGCTCGGCGGGTGCCGAGGTGGGTTCCAGGTTCTGATGGTTACAAATCCCGGTGCTCTGCAGATGGGTGTCCGAGCACAGACGTGTTCTTTTCTGTGGACCAAAGCCTGCATGTCCGTGTGACACCCAGACCCTGCGGACTGGGCAGGTCCCGAGGAAGCTGATCACGGGTCGCTGCGCAGCTCTGGCACCCAGGCGGGGTGTCGGGAACCTAGCAAAAACCAAATAAACAACATCCCATCCCCGCAACCCTGTATGCGCCCAACAGGGCTCGTTCTGGGTGTCCTGGCGCTTAGAAGTGGCCCGGACAGCTGGCCTTTCGGGGACCAGTGCTGTTCCAAGCAAGAGCCCATTGGCTCCTGGAGGAAAATGCTGGCCAGTCCGGCTCCGGCCTGAGCACAGCAGTGTCTGTGCCCCCGCCCCCAAAACGTCTCCAGACAGGACACGGTGCCCCGCAGTCAGAGCGAAGGGGCGTTTGGGCGGTGGCGGCTGCGGCGAGGCTGCCGGGCGGTGACCAGAACTTGGATCAGCAGCGCTCGGGCTGCTGCCTGGCTGAGGGCGACCCTGCCTGCCCGCCCTCAACTCCCACATGCCCAGCCACGCCTGCTTCCAGCTTCCAGCTTCCATCCCGGGCAGGTGGGCTGTGCTCCCCCAGGGAGAAGCTGACCACAGGAGGCGTGTCCATCCTGGAGTGGGCTCGTCTCTGACGACACCCCTCCCCGCTCTTCCCTCCAGGGCACGGCCGTGCCGACCCTGCAGGGCCCCGTGAGGCAGGAGCTGAGGACGGCAGATGAGTGACCCCCGGGGTCTCCGAGTCCCTGTTCGGAGCTGAGTATCCCCGCCCTGGGCACCCGCTCCTGACTCGCTAGCTACCTTGTCGGACACACAGGTGTGGTCAGAACGAAGGGAGGTGTCAGACATTGTGGCTTGTCAGTCACATCGGAAAGTCCACATTCCATTCCCATAGTTTGGGGCTAGAGATGCAGTTTTTGCAAAACACAGAAAAGAGACCAGACATAGGCATGTAAAACAATATCAAACCTCTAAACACCGGTTTTGTACAGAACTAAAAACATGAATACCAAATTTAAAACAGGCCCCTGCCATGGGCGTGAGGAAATTGAAAGAAACCATCCCCCTGCCCGAATTCCATGCCCTAAAGTGTGCATTTTGGCAGGGCCACAGTTACCTGGAGGTCGGCTCAGGGACGCCCTGGACAGAACCAGGACTTTCTAAGGTGACCGTTACGCGGAACACAGTTTGGATGGCAGAACTGATAGAATCTCGTGCACCCACACAGTTTTCCAGAATTATCTTTTATTTCGGGGGTGCCGGTCGAGGGGAAACTAGCAGAACTATGGGCGTTAACACCGACTGTCGGGAGCACCTTGGAGTTGCCGGGGAGGGGAGCATTCAGCAACACCTGCGTGCAGGTCTGCCCAGCGCATTTCGTGGACTTGGGCCACTTGATGAGAAGGTGTGCGTTATTTTACTTGCGTTTTTCAGACTCTCTGGGACGCACACCCTGCCAAACTAAACCCTGGTCCGGCAGCATTTCCGCCCCGGCTTACAGTTAGAACTTGCTCACGGCTTTTTGAGCTCAACGGCATGGAGGATGCGTAGGTTCTCCAGCCTCCCAGAATTATGATAATTGTTCTGTGGGTCCTATTTTTTCTTTTATAGAAGCGTTCATTGATTGTCTTCTTTGCGTTCGCAGGACAGAGTGCATCCTAAGATGTTTTCTGACTCCGCGGCCCACGCGGACCCCCGAGGGTGGGTTTCTGCGCTGCAGACGCAGTTCCTTGTTGTGGTCTGAGCCAGGGCGCGTGCGTGGGTTCTGTGCCAGCACAAGCAGGGCCCCTCCAGGTGCTGCCTTGCTGCTGGGACAGTGAAGCCGTGTTGATTCCAGGCAGCGGAGCCCGGGGGGCTCTGGGCCGCGGATTGTGGGTCCCGCTGTTTGGTCTCCCCCTCAGTAGCCAGGTGCACCTGGGGACCTGGCGCCCGAGTTCTGCGCCTTCCTGTTCCTGTTTGCACGGCGGGAATGGGCCTCACGGGCCTGCTGGGCCGATTACGGGATTCGAGGAACAGCGCCTGGGTGCGTGTCCCATCCCTCACTTGTGACTTATCCAGCGTCAACCGCTGTCCCTTCGAGGCTAGCTCACTCCTTCATCAATTGGTGACCGGGGCCCCGCCCTGTCCCGGCAGCAGTGCCGGTTTCCTGCAAATACGGAGAGAGACGGGGGAAGTGCTGGCGGGCTTCACGCTTGAGGGGTCCCAGCCCTTGGGTCACCTGCGTGCCGTGTGCCGTGGGGGTGGCTGGGGGACGGCCGAGCTGGGACGACAGCTCTCAGGGAGGAGGAGTGAGGGGGACACGTCAGGCCAGGCCACCCAGAGTGCTTGCCTTGATTTGCTGGGCACGCGGGCTGCCTTCCACATGCCTGAGCTGCTTTCCACGTCTGCGTGAGGTCTCTGCACTGCATGCCGCCCGAGGTTCTAGTTCACACGTGGAGTTGGAAGCACTTTTCACTGGCCTTTAAAAGTCATTTTTCACATGCCGCAGAGAAGGACCAAAAGGACAGAGTGTCCCCCAAGTTCTTGTAGGTGAGCGACGTACTCAGTGCGTGGTTCCAGCCAGGAAGCTGCAGAGCTGTCCCGGGGAGCTCAGTGCAGATGCCGTTCCTCAGGGCTGCAACTTCTGTGGCTGCCACGGCTTGGCGCGTGGACACACCGACCGTGGTCAGTAAGCTGGAGGTAGAGGGCACAGATGCTATCCACAACCAGCAACAGCTGGAAACAGCACATTCAGCAGAAGGGATGCACACTGGGGTGGGGGTGGTAGTCCCCGAGGGCTTCCTGGAGGAGGTGGGCCTCGGCTGGGCCTGGAGGACCGTGAATACTCAGGGAGGCCTCCTGGAGAATGGGGGCTGGAGGAGTGCTTGGGACAGGTCGATGTTTAGGGCACGCTTGTCCATGGGGCCTGGACCTGCTCCTGCCTCGGGGCTGGGCCCACGTGGCTGAGCGGCAGGAGTGGACTTTGCCAAGTTTGTGGGTGCTGGTGAACCTCTAGGTAAAGAACCTGGCTTCTGTTCTACCTGTGTCATTACTTACTGTCGAACAACGGCCTTGGGAAAATTGGTTTCTTCATCGGGAAAAAACAGTCTGTTAATATTTAATTTGAGTGCTCTTGTGCAACGTAATTAGACGATGTGTCTGAAATATTTATCACCTCTGCTCACACCTCAGAGAGGCACAGAGCACGGGTCTCGTTTTGTACCACACAAGGGCAGCCTGTGGGTGAACGCGGGGGACTTCTGTGAGGAATGGGGTGTTTCAGAATGCTTTCTTTTTTTGTTTTTAATTTGTGGAAGAAAACAAGCAAGATCTAATTAAATTAGATATAGATTGAAAGCCTGGGAAAAGAAACCCAATAAAATAAAATGGAAATAACTTTAGGCATGTTGAGAACGAGGGCATTGTTAGAAATCCAATGGTTATGCTGAAGAAGGAGTGACGGGCGGTGGAGAAGCTCCGTTTGCCGGTGACAGAGATGACATCGTTGGTGACAAGTCACCGATGGGGTGCACAAGAGGGGCACCTGTCCTCTGGGACCTTGTTCCCCAAAGTTATCGTTCCCGTTTCCTTGTCAGACAAGCCTCCGACAAAGCCAGACCGCGGGACGGTGTGACAAATATCTGAGTGTCAGGGCCACGAAACTTTGGAAAACCCAAGTTTTCCCAAGGGCAGAGGAGACTGAGAGGGCAGGGCGACTGTCCGCACAGCTGCGTCCTGGCCAGGATCCTGCAGCAGAACAGGATCCAGTTTGGAAACACCGGGAAAATCCCTGAAAAGCTTCTAACGATTCCCCGGGGCTGGTGTCCTAGGTTTGACAAGCGTGCCAGGCTTATCAAGCATGCCGTGCACCGTGGAAAAAGGTGAAAACGGTGTGGGAGATCTCCACACACACTTTACCCCTGTTCTGTAAATCTAAAACCATTCCACAATTTTAACAAAGCTCATCAAAAAATAGTAAGCCCCTTCCAGCACCTGGCTGTTGTATACTGTCCTGCTATGAACACTGGGGTGCATGGGTTCTTTTGGACTGGTGTTTCAGGGTTCTCAGGATATAATCCTAGCAGTGGGATGGCCCATCAGTAAATGAATGGATCAAAAAACTGTGGTACATGCACACAATGGAATTCTATGCAGCAGGAAGAAAGAAGTAGCTCCTACCCTTTGCGACAGCATGGATGGAACTGGAGAGCATCATGCAAAGTGAAATAAGCCAGGAGGTGAGAGACAAATACCATATGATCTCACCTTTAACAGGAACCTAATCAACAAAAGAAACAAACGAGCAAAATATAACCAAAGACACTGACATTGAGAACGGGTTCCCAGTGAGCAGAGGGGAGAGGGGAGGGGATAATGGGGGGAAAGGGTGGAGGGTTTACAGGAACAAGTATGAAGGATACACGGACGATAACAAGGGGGACGGAAACGGGAGGGAGGTGGGGAGGGCTGGGGCGGTGGGGAGGGGTGTCGGGAAAGGCAGAAAACTGTACTTGAACAACTATAAAAAATGTTAGGAAAATAAGAAACTGGAAGAAAAGTGTGCAGAGGGGAAGCCACCCTCCTCCTTGGCGGTGGTCTGCAGTGAAGCGTTTGCTGCCCGGGAAGCCCTCTCTGCCCGGTGAGGCTGCCTGTCCGGACCACAGCCGTCCTCCCGGCAACACCCAGCGGCGCGAGCCACGTGGCCTCGGGCGCCTGCGGGGACCCGGGCCCAGACCCGCTCCAGGACGGCTGCAGCCCACCTCGGCTGCGGCCCTCCCCACGGGGGACAGTCCCTGCCGTCCTGGTGTGGACACGTGTCCTCTCGCTGAGGGAATCCAGCTTTGCCCCGTTACACCACTGGTGCTCCGGTCCCTTCTTCCCCAACTCTGGAGGGGAAACCGGGACGGGCTGGCGTCGGGGTGAGTGTCCACAGCTGCAGGCACCACGCCCACCGGAAGGACTGCTCCCTGCCAGCCGGCTTCCTCCAGGGGACGCCCGGTTCCAGGCACCACCTTCCCCTCCCCTGCCCTGCACAGCCGCTTCTCTGACGGTCTGCGCCTGCACAGAAGCACGTGGGACAGGTTAACGTTTTCGGAAACTAGGGCCCCCGCTGGCCCCCGGGCTGTGGCTGGGAAGCCCGTTCTTTCTTCTTTCCTGGGACCCGGCTGCTGTAGACGGCAGTGCTGAGACTGGCCTGCACTTGCTGATTCCCACCAACCCCCGGAACTCCCACGGCTGGGTTTCGCAGCGGGACAGCAGACGCAGACCATTGTGGGAGCCAATGGCTGTGGCCATGTGCCAATAAAGCTTTATTTACAAAACCAGACAGAGGGCCGGGTGTGGCCTGCAGGCTGCAGCTCGCTCTCCCGTGCCGTTAGCCCTGAATCCAGCCCCGTC